>JAIPRK010001017.1:0-104335 GCA_025469195.1 Chaitophorus viminalis
TATTACGGTTTAATATTGCCTCAGGCGAATTTCCCACAGTTCCCTATCCTGTACACACTCTCGCACACAGATGTACATCCGTGCAAGTATATTGTACCCACTAACGGTTTGCTTACACGCATAGTGCCACCGCCTTAAGGCACACGTAGTTTTCAGATGCTTTATGCACACACACACACACACACACACACACACACACACACACACACACACACACACACACACACACACACACACACACACACACACACGCCGAAATGATAATACAATATTATGGTTTATACATAACATATATTATATTATCGGAACCCCCTCGTTATGTACGTATACGTGCTACGCGTACATAAAATTAATAACCCAAAAATCCATTATTGTTATCTCGACACCTTTTCCGAAATCCGTACGGTAAAATATGTTTGTCAAAGTACATTAAAATATGTAACATATTATACAATAATAGCATAGGTACTGTGCGCTCGTTATAACGGTGTTAACGACTTGGCCCCGCGTCACTATCACGTAACCGTACCCGCGTTAACGTATAAAAATTTATAATAATAGCACAACACAACGTGTACACGCGTGTGTGGCGCACTGGTGCGTGTGCAATGAACATTTTCGATTGTTTCCTTTTCCGCAATGGCTATAAGCTGCTGGAAATGAAACACTGAACAAACAAACCCAATCGAAGAGGAAAACGACGTGTATCCTGTAGGATAGATGACTGAGGAGTACGTATGTACGTGGTTAAAATGATTACCTAATTATTTTTGACCAACCAAGTGCTGTTGTTTGTAATGTATAGAACATAAACATTGTATGCCCCCACGGTGGCGACTCGTGCCACGGACAGACTAGAATAGAAATAAATTACAACTAATACAAGGTATTGTAATACAATGTAATAAAAGAACAACAGCATTAAAGTAGACGAATTATGAAATAATTAATATTTCACTGTTACACGGATTTCATAACAAAACAATATAGATTATAAACAACATAATTTGTAAAATCCGTTCATTTTAAAATATAGGTTTCACAGTTCCGGTACTTACCGATTATCTGAAAATTTTTATTTCAATTCTGGTTTCTTATACTTTAAGTCTTTCTTGATACAGATCCAGTCATTGTTGTCAATCTCCTCGTGTAGTAAAGAAAACTAGTAAGACTAGCGCGAAAAATCCTTCACTAATAATAATTCAATGGCTCATGGGTATTCAAGATTTTTTAACAAAAAAATAAAAATAAAATGAAGGTATATACGCAGTAATGTGTGAAAAGTCTTTAAGCTATGTGGGACCGAAAAACCATTTAGCTCAGCTGTATATGAGTTTTCGGCTTATTCGATTTAATACAATAATAAGAATACCGAATCTCAAACCGTGGATAGATGTATTGCTGCAGTGTCGTACTATTATCAAAGGGCTCACATTGGACAGATGTCATTGTTGTAAAAATACGTGTACGCAAAAGGCTATTATTTGACGTTGATTAATCGTGACGATAGGTCGTTCACTGCAAAGCGAGTAGGCGACACCAAGCACGTTTATTGTTTTAAACGAAAATAACATAAAAATGTCGCCGCTCCAACTCTGAGTTAGCAAAATGACATAATAATATCATAGTATAATTTTAATAGGAAAGGTTAAAGCAGCTGTAAGATCACTGTGTCAATGCACCATGTTATTTAAAATTTATGTGAGCAAATTTTTACTTGACTTCTATATATTTTTACAGAGGACCTGTCAAAAAAATTGTATTCACCTTTTGGACTTCGGTACAATGGTAGTGGTACGGACCCGCGGCTATACCGTAGTAGACGCGAACACGGGCGAATCATTATACATGCAATTATTACGACATCGGGACTCAAGACGCGTGCAATACGCATAAGTTCCATTACACATATTTCCGAGCACATCAATGATTATTATAGTGATTATGTACCGCTATGATTGTTCTTTCGATCTCCGGGTAGTTTAAAACACAATAATTTTCATATCATTTCCATCGCTTATAACGCGTACACATATATTGTTCCGCGTGCGTTTACATTAATCGCGAGATATTATAATAATATGTGCTGCCCAATTATATCACCATATCACTCTACCTAAATGGTTACCAAACTCTTTACATACACCCACTTCATAAATTTGAAGAAAAAAAATGTGATATTTTATGGCATATCTTGCAAATTAACAACACAATATGAACACGTTATGAATGTTCTTTCTTTTTTGATTGATAATAATAATTTATATACTTCGGGATGACCACTTATGCCCTTTTCCTTAGCTATGTGTTAACGTCTCACCAGGTCGGTGAAAACACTGCGTGTGCCTCTACGTGATAAAATAATAGCATTCGGTACACCTCGGTATCATTTTTCGCGTAATTACCTTTTTGATAGAAATTATACGAAATACGATGGTAGCGAGTGTTTGTTATTATTTTCAACTTAAACGGTTGTGTGAATTCTCAACACGACCGGACCATTATTGTAAAATTAATATTACACATCGGCGTTTGCTTGATGACGTTTTAACCGAGGAGCTTTAGAAAAATGATTCATTTTAAACTTATTTTTAATACGTTAATCACCGTTCCTGCAACGTAAGTGAAGGGTACATTGAATATTTAATCTTTACCTTAACCATCAAAGTTTTCTTTATATACGGAAACTAAGACGTGGTTCCATGAATTATACATCTCATAATAATATTATAATTTTATTACATTAGATAAAATGCATAGGTATGTTTTAAAAAGTTGTCTGGTGTGTATAACACGAGTTGCTTGGTATATTATTTATACCGTCCTTTAATAATATATAAAAAAAATTATAATAACAATAGGGTTATTGAAGTATTAACTTTCAAAAATTCTAAAAACGAATCTGATCCAAGTAGCAATTACTTAAAATTAACTTTATTTTATACAAAATATACAATATTAAAACTTATATCAAATACATTGCCATATATCAAAATTAATTCTATAATATCAACAATATAGTGAATTAAAATTAATACAATAAACAAAATATATTGGTACATTTTAAAATTAACAAATTAGGAACCTCGTTGTAAAATCAATTTACGTCATTGAGTATTACCGAATATTATTTTTTCGTATAGGTACACATACGCACGAAAACTAAGGAAAACAAATTAAAACTACTGATTGTCATGATAATCATTTTTATTATAATTTTATTTATATTATATATTTTTATTATAATTTTATTTATATTATATATTTGTAATATTTTGAGTTATAAAAACAATGACAATATAATGGTTTTGTCAATCATTTAGATTAAGGGAACCAATTTGTGGGCACCATTAAAAAACGTTCATTAAACCGGTTCACCATACACATACCAAATGTTATTGTTGCACAAGAATATTAGGTACCTACGCAAATCTATTGCGTGAATAGTTCAAAAACTATGAAATAAGTGCGTTTTCTCCCAACCTTGGGGACTGTTTAAGGTAACTAAAATTTAAATCGGGTCAACGACATAGTTCTAATTACTACAATATTCGTTTGCACTACTACTGCATATTATAAATGTTTATGATAATATACGTATATAAACAGCCTGGGGAACGTGAATATTTTAATTTTGATTTTGAACGTCCGGTGGATTCGTTGGGGTTCACGAGCTGTAGTCGTATATTACGTACAATATAACGATGGGGTTTCGATTAAAACGTGTGTTGTTTTCAGAGTAAATCAGTTTTTGGAAAATCACCAGATATACAGCCGACAGCTCTTTTTACGCGTTCATCCACGTCGGAGGAATTTACAGGTCTTGAAGGACTGTACAACAAAATGCTTTATGCTACCAGTAAATTGGGTTTGATGTAGTTGTGGTCTTTTGAACATACTGTGGAAAATCTAATAATCAAGATTCTTAGACATGTATATATGCATGAAACTTCTATACGATTGTTAAGAATAGTGTTGTAACGAGAAATGTGTACATAATGTAATAATATCGTAATAAATTTATAATA
Organism: Chaitophorus viminalis; assembly: GCA_025469195.1. Classification (NCBI taxonomy): domain Eukaryota; kingdom Metazoa; phylum Arthropoda; class Insecta; order Hemiptera; family Aphididae; genus Chaitophorus; species Chaitophorus viminalis. The sequence goes on from JAIPRK010001017.1 coordinate 4,029, forward strand.
AACACTTAATATATCACGATTTCGATCGAAATAAATTTAAAACTCACATCGGGGTCCGGAAAGTATTACTATATGTTGCTGTTAAATTCGTCAAAATAAAAACTATATAATCAACCGCATGAGACTTAATACTTTCGGTTGTTTATTTAGGCGCATACCATTGTTGTGTTTCATAATCATGAAATTTTATCAACATTTATGCTTATATAACATAATAAAATAGTATTTGACTTTTTTTTTTTACTCTGAGCAAAAAAATGAAAAATATTCTTTCTGTAGTAGAATTTTTGAGTTTAATCCTTGGCTCGATATGACTATGTACCAAAAGGCATTGCTTACAATATATGTATCTTAAAATTGAAAAGTTTAACATGAGAGGTATTTATTTTAAGATTTCATTATATGACCACTTTTTAGAAATTAAACAAAAATCGTTGGTTACAAATTTTTAAAAAGTAAAAATAATATCTAAATAGTTAGATAGTAACAATAGTTCTGGGACAGTATACTTACAGATACAATCGCAGTGAGTTCGTTTGTAATACAGTTCCCGCTAAGTTTTTCACGTGGCAAAAAAAATAATAATTAGTAATTACCATCGGTTTTTTTTTTAATTTTTATTTTAAATTGCCCCCCGAAAAGATATGACCGTTACTCGAAATGCTCAAGAGCACATTATCGCTGTCATTATTACAACCCATAAAATACTAAGAGCTCCCCCACCGCCTCGTGTAGTACTACAACTTTCGTCTTGACTAAACATTATTATTACCAAATGGGCATTAATGCACGTTTCGCGAACTTTTAAATTAATTACAAATAGCACTTGCGCAGAAGGATCTAATTACACACAGACGTGGCGGCGGCCACGAGGAGCATATACTTTATTAAATAATAATTTACATAATAATATTATGACGACGGTTTTAATTCGATGTCCGGAGTATTACGACTGCTATGAGAAAATAATAATTTTGGATTTCTAGGAATATTATCATAATGTAATAACTTTAATGTCGGGTGTAGTAAAATAGAACAAATTATTATTTCAATTTTGTAATTGTGTTCGTTCCATATAATATATAAGTATAATATGATGTAAGCATGCGTTATATAATAATGTAACTATTTGGTTATTCGTGATTCGAACGTTTCGGACCGCAGCTTGCGATGTTGTTGTTGGTTATGTTTTATATATTTCTCGATCAAATTCGCGTCGCACGCTGGTCAGTAACTGCATCGTACAAATGTTGTAAAACTGCCGGTAAACAATCACGTGAAACGTTCTGAAAGGAAAAAGTCGTTTCTGCCGGTCCACCGAATTCTTTTACTAGATAAAAGTTTACTTGGATCCGAGGAAACTAGTCGTAAAAACAGTACGGATTTAATAATGCAAGCGACTCGGACAATCTCACTATATATTATTATGTACGTACACACACACGCGCGCGCGCACACACACACACACACACACACACACACACACACACACACACACACAAATTCTAGTATTATAAAAATAATTTCTGTAAATCGATAAATATATAATTATAGTTTTTTCCTCCAAATTGTGACTGTTATTAATATTTTTGTAGACCAATTACGTAATGTGCGGTTTCTCAACGTAGTTAAACATATTTTATTTCCTCTATCAATTAATCTTACTTTGGATATTTAATATTTTCCTTTGTACTAAATTATAAAAAATATAACATTTACCGAACCGTAATACTCTTATTGTGGTATTCCATATACCAGAGTTTTATTCTGCCAACGTTGAATATTGAACCATAAGTTAATTTTATTCGTGAGTTACATTATAATTGAACCAAATAACTATATACGATTTAGATAAGTGGAATATTACTCTGAAATTTTGTTTGAGTACCTGTTCAGCTGCCCCCAAATACTTCCGTTATGTTGCATTAATATTAGAGATACAGTAATTAACAATAAATACTAAACACAAATTTAATTATGTTTGTTATTTATAGTTTTATATACTACTAATATTATTTTATACTAAGAATCATAAATATAAGTTTTATATTTATTTTATTCTGTCGAATAAATTTGTTGATGATGATATAATATATTAGACTAAAACAATAAAACAAGCATAAAATAACCGAAAATAGATACATTTTTGTATTCTTATAATAATATTAGAATTACGTTGTAATAACTCCAAACTATAGAAATAAATGCGGCTAAGACATTATTATTTTAATATAATAACGTTCAAAATATAATATTGTGTTGTGCTTAATTTGCATAAAAAATAAATATACATAATACTGTCAAAAAAAAAAAAAATATACAAGCGCATGAAAACATTTGCTCTAAATCAATAATTAGCATATGTTATAGTATTATACATTTTATTATTTATTTTTATTTTTGTTAGTTAATTCGCGGCAACTGAGGCCATTGGATGTTGGATTTGATAGATTGATATTACTGTGGGTTTTTGGAACACGTATGTGTATATATGGCATGGTTAACGTCACTTAAACCTGGATGGTCACCCATCCGGTTTTAACGACGCCGGACGGTGCTTAACCGCAGCACTAATTACCGAGTGCGACTAACCACTCCGCCACGCCATGCCATATTATACATTTATAATAAGTATTTGGAGTAGATAATTTAAATATTATAATATGTTATTTGAGAGCGAGTTTTAAAATAAGATATAGATATATACCTATAATAGCCGTACATTGTACCCTCATATGGATGCTGCTCTACGAATGTTTCTAAAAAGAACAGAAATTTGTCATCACCACGGCTTGCAACAATCGTAATTCATAATAATAAAATTATTTTCTTTTTCCAATTTATTTACGTTTTAAAATGGTGTATTACTTCATTACACCCGTGCACATAAATGCAGACATCAGCATTCACAGTGATACTTAGTGTCGGATAATATTTAATGAATTTCTCGACGAATTTTAAGTCATTATAAATATATTAATAAATATTAACTTGTTATCATAATCTATAACATTTATATACAAATATTTAAAATCATGTAATTAGTGTTGTAATCATTATTATCTTATCTTCCATTGCCTCTAGGAATTCTTTACTTATTTTTTTTTTCACCAATATTCATTGAAGTCAGTTACCATAATATTACCATTAAATGTTTATGTATAGGTACTTAGAGATATTGTTTTTAAAATGATTTTAAATGTTACCTACCTTTTTATTTATTATCACATAAAGAAATTAATTATGCACCTTTTTTACTTTTATCGCTGCGTCTGCTACATTCGTTTTAAACCGAAAGCTCTAAAGCATATATATATATGTATAAGTTATAAGTTGTAAATACATACATTATATGTAATACATAATCCATATTTACATATATATAATGAAATATATTTAGCATAAGTATTATAAGTATTAACTATAAGATTTATTGTATTGAAGAAGAGCATAATATGTAGATATGTGTATTACGTATTTACGAATACCTATGTACGACTTATACAGCACACATTATTCCAGCATTTACAATTAAATTAATTTAACCTGTGTAACATATATTCAACAATAATTAATTATACTATATATAGTTATATGTTACATATTCAATAGTGATAATACATATTTATGTATAATTATTGTACATATGTTGATGGCCAAATGATCGATGGCAGTCTATACCCGTCGATTGTGGACGGCTTGCGAACATAATTAGTTGTACATAATGTTAAAATAGAATATTATTATTTGAATTATTATCACCAACATCAGACTAAAGAGCTAACGATCCCCCAATACATGGAATATTTTGGTGCCTCAAATCCCAATTATAGAAAAATAATAATCATGTATAAAAAAAAATTAAGATTTTTTAATTAACATAATAACATGGACTTAAGGTTTTATATGAAAAAATAAATACACAATTATGGAAAATACATTAAACCTATATTATACTATCTAGTATATATACTTTTTATCTCCACAAAAATTGATCCCTGAACCTCGAGATTTCTTGATTATTATTTAATTGTGATAACAGATTTTTATTCGTCACTATAGACAATAACTGCAGATGGAATTCATGGGAGAATATATTCCATCAGGCATCCATTTATGTACTATGTACAGTCTCAAGCTGTTAACCTCTTTCAACAGGTTCTTTTTCTTTACACATTTAACATTTCAAATTTTTACTGCGTTGTTTTTCAAAAAAAAAAAAAAAAAAAATAGGAGCTGATTGAAAATAAAAAAATAAACCTTTTAGTAACTAATATTTATCACTAAATTTAAATCAATTATTTTTCCACCGTTAGTCTTATAATTAAAAAGTTTTTGCGTCTATTAATATTACTGTATTTCCATTAACCTCCCCTCCTCCTTTGCTAACAATAATAGACAAACAGTAATAATTATACAAAATGTAAATAATATTTTTACAATTAAATAATATATAGGACTAGAAACAGTGGGTATAGAAACTAATGATAATTATATAAATTAATTTTTTCGGAAGTAATGAAGTATTAAATTTAAAATCATATCATAATATAATATAATATGCTTTCGGGTACACTTGTCACGGTATTTGATTAATCTGCAGCGACACATCATCACGAAGTGGTCAAGAATGGTAAAGGGAAAATTGGGTACTCGAAGGAACGTTTAGCGCTGACAATTTTCACATCGCCCATTTTAACTCACCCATTCGGAGGGATACGCGCGTCGCACCAAAAACGTCAAAAACATTTGGTGCAAATCGAACACGAACGAATAAAAACCGCAATCGCTGCACCGGACGTGTGTCCGACCGGAAGTGATTGCCACACGTGCCGCCGCCGTGTCATTTAACGGTTCATTAATGGTTCCGGTGTGGTGGAGGCCGAGGAAGGAAAACAGGTTTTTTGTTGTTTTTTCGGCAAGGGTGAGAGAATGCAGAAAAACAGTAAGGGAGTGCGTGATAAATCGCTCTCGAATATTACTATATTAATATACGCGTATGTGGACGGTCGACGGTTTACTTGTACCACGTTGTCCCCGTCGTCATTCCATCGCGTTGAAGGTCGCTAAAAGTGACTTTGGGGGTCTAATACTTTAGGAAATCAATACCTAGGTCCTTCCCACGTTCTAACAATGTTTACCAAATCTGTACTTAATTGCTTCTTATGTTTGTACTTTGTCATTTTCATTTATCAGCTGTAAAATAACATTCGTAATTCGTATGCATTTAAAATTATATAAAAAAATAGCGTTTAACGATTGAAGTATGTAATAATACACTTCATAGTACAAACAAATTATTCTCTTGAAAGTAGGTTTTCAATTTTTGAATTTTCTAATGATTTTTTTTTTTTTTTTATTATTCGTTAGTAGAGTTTTTCAAACATTAATAATAATCATATCGGTTGAATAATCGTATTCATATTACTGGTAAGAATCGTGCCACTTACGGCTATATTTATTAAAAATCCCATTTCAACTAGGTATGTTATTATATTTCTACGAGTTTTTCTTGTGGCTTAGGAGGAAAATTATGCATATAGAGTATGCATATAAAGCATATAGTGTTACATTTATAATGTTAAACTTTTGATGAACGCATATAGCTAACAAAAAATAAATAAAATATATTGAAAAAAAAAACCAACATTGTTCGACTAATATATTGTTGTGGGCCGGTATGGTTGAATCCGTTGGCATCACGTAATGTATATGAATTTCGGAAAAAAAGGAATTTGTGGTTGCACACGTGCAAAACAGTCAATACCACGAAGAGTTTATATTTTAAAAGTAATAACGTTTATTTGGTTTGAGCCGTGAACATTAAAATTAATAATACAAAATACTGTCTAATCACAATACGACTGACTACTCGACACTCTGTCGGTGGTGACAATCGACCAAATATAAAAATAATTATCCAGCCTTCATTATCGCATCATATATTTTAATTTTAATAATACAATTATGCGCTTACAACAATATACTTGCTATATCTTCAACATAAGCGTGCTACGCAGCGATTTTTTTGAGAAAACCCAACCAAAGCCGATATCAACTTGCAGTGTTATCTGCTAGATCGAATTGGTGTGTGTCGTAATATTCCAGTGTACAGCGGTATTAAAACGTTTTCGTTACACTTTTGAAAATCATTGAAAGTAACTATAATCATATGCAAATCGGCTATCTACCTAGTAACATGGTATTAAGGCATAGCTATGGTTGAAGAAATTGCGACCATTGAATTGGCTCCCAGAAATGTGTATTTAAATTGGCTCCCAAAACTGTTAAATATTATTATTTAACTAGGAGTTCTCATAATATTACACACAAAATGTAGACATGTTTCGAATGATTAATAATTATTGTTTAACTTATAATAAGGAATTTAATTTAGAAAGCATTTATGCTGACTTTGAAATAGCAATACATAATCCGATAACTGAAGTTTTTCCATTGAAGTTCGTGATTGTCGGTTTTACCTAGAACAAACTTGGTATAGAACTACAAAACAGTTTGGCCTTTCGTCGGAGTATGTGAAAAATACAGAAATAGGCCAATATTTAACCTTTAGATTTGGATTGCCATTTCTAGATCCACAATCAGTCGGGGATTGCTTTTTCGATGAATTAGTTGAAATATAGCCTATAAATAAAAATCTTACAAAATTTACTGACTATCTAGTAGAAAATTGTATCAACAATGATACAAAATTCTCACTAGAAATTTGGGCAGGAAAAAGCAATAGTATTTATCGTACAACTAACTCGTGCAAATCTTTACATTCCAAATTTAATTCTCAATTGTATTCACTACATCTAAATATATTCAACGCTTTTAATATATTATATAGTATTCAAACTGATACAACAATTATTATAAGAAGTTACAATGTAATAAAACCACACCTGAAAGAGATCAAAGACAAAATAAAATTTTTAGAAGATGAAATATTGAAATTCGAAAATATGACACTGGTGTAAATTCAAGGTGTTAATACATAAAAACACTAACCAATAAGTATAAGCCACGACAAATAGTTTGATATTATATTTTTATTATATGTTATAACGACACTATAATTTTGTATAGCTTTTATCTTTTTTGTATTAATTTGTATTTACACAGTATATATATATTATAACGATGCGTTCAGCAATAATATTGTCGATATTTTAATTTTTAATTATTATTTATATTTATTGTATTATTGTGTTATTGAGTATTGTATTATATTTACTGAATAATTTTATGTAATAAAATAGATTTAATACTCTCAATGTGACGAAGTAAAATATATAAACGTGAGACTGTAAACCATGCGTTAAACTTAAGAATCTACAAGGTTTTCTTGTGTGTGACTGACGTCAACCTCATTTAAGAGATAACGGTTAACTTTAAATTATTAATAACATTTTGGTAACCAATATATTTTTCCAAAAAAAAGATAGGGAGCCGATTCAATAGTAAATCCTTGGGAGCCAATTCAAAGATACTTATTAAGGGTAAAATATCGATTACCTGTATTTGGGAGCCAATTCAATTGCTCCGGAAGAAATATGACTAGAATTCCTTGTTCCTCACTTGAGTATTATAGAAGAGTTGCAGTACGTTGTTCAGGTGAGTTAACGACGAACCGTGTTGAAAAATCTCTCATTTATTTTGTACCCAATACATACTAATAACAATATTATGGTTTCAGTGTATTGATGACGTAGTTTTTTGATGATTTTCCGGACCACCGAACGGCATCAAACGTTAATGTATTGTTCAAGATTAATATCGTCGCACTATATAGGTATTATGTGTAATATAATATAATAATTTATTGTACTTTCTTGAATTGGACAGCCAACGATAGCCAAAGCTTAACCACGAGCAAAGGTCAATAATTGCCGATACGGAGCCAGTTTACTTCTACTATGACATAAATATATGGTACTGTTATTATTATTAGTATTACACACAGTCTTACAATAATGCTTCAATAATATTAAACTACAGTTGTTCCAATTGTGTCTTAGTATAGTGAAAAAAAAATTACAAAGTTAATTTAGAGCGAATAATATACGCACCGTGATCAAATAAATGTTAATATTTCTTTAAAAATATGATAATAAACAAGAATAACTGTAGAACAAGATTGACTATAAAATTACCATAAATACGAGAAAAAATGTGTGATCTTAACCATTTAATTTTAAATGTTTCTTTCCTTTGGATCACTCCTCTTTTCATATTTATCTCACTCCTGACTAAAATGTTTTATATTGATAATATATTATGTAGTATACGTTTTATAATCATTATAATATGTAATTGCATTTCTGTAATTTCCTTGATGATTTCAAAGTAAAAAAAAAAGAAGAAATTACTGAAATATATGATGTAGAATATTAATTCAATCTCAAACATAAAAAAAGACTGATAATAAATCGCATTTTTAAAATATTAAAAAAAATTAAAATGAAAATAAATTATGATAGTTGCAATGTTAAATCAACCATGCGTCGGTTTAACTATATTACACGGAAAATAGTGACTGCATGGTTAACGTTTGAAAAATGTTTTTATTTTTTTTTTCTAATTAGTAACTGCAGACAATTTTGGAGTCACTAATATTATTGTGTTAAGGAAAATTTAGTTCTTTTAGTTTTGTTGTTAGATGTATCAGTTTAATATAGAGAAGCAAATTTCGGTTATTAGAAACTCAACTTTTGTACGTCCAGTGACCAACGATTTTTCGTCCACTCTCATATATTGCAGGCAATATCGCTGGACGCTGGTCGAGTAGTAAACGATAATTAATATCGTATATTGATGTACGCCTTTTTCAATAGGACACTACAATTATTCAAAAGTAACCACAAATCCAAAATGAATATTCGGCTTGTTTTTAATGTTTCCCGTACCATCTGGTCTGAAAATGTTGGCCATACGGAAATAATTAGGTATCCTAAATCGGTGAAAAACGTTTGACGTTATTGGTTCTTTTTATTTTTAACATAACATTATGTAATTTTTTCTAAAATAAGAAACTGGAAACTTTAGATCCGTTTTATTCAAGTTTTAAATAAAAACAGTCGAAGAGTTACTATTAAAAAACGAGGCACACAAAACTTTTTTTTGTTTCATTAAAAAAGACAGAAATGTTTGAAATTTGAAACAGGTGTTCCATTAAATACTGCCAGTTTACATAAATTCATATGATTACAGTTCTGTGTTTATACGTGTCGTATTAGCGAAGCAAGGTTTATGTCAAAGCCTTAAAAAACAAAACGAAAAGTTTCCGAAAGTTCTGCAGTAAATAAATTCGAAAAAGTTTTGCAGTCGATCGACTCCATATTCCAATTAAAAATAAAAAGAATACCGTGTACATGCACTGTATATTATGCTAAATCTTAGATACTTATAATAAATAAAAACCCGTCAGACGGCGACATTATTATATACTTTGGTGCAGTAGATTTAATAATAATAATAACACGGAATCTATACCGTCGCGCAACTGACGCGAACGGCTTATGCAGCGTTATTTATTAATATATTATTGAATGTAATTTTTTTTTCCTCCACTCAACCGTAAAGTTTTTTCGTATAATTAGATGTCGTTCAAATCTGTATAATAATATTATATATTTTTTCGTCGCGTTCGAGCTGGTGCGTATACACGCAACTGAATATTTAGCGTTTTTATATTCTTCTCAGTAATAATTTCATTATTGTATATTTTAACATACATATATATAAAATGTAAAAACGCAGCCAACCGCGGAGATTTTCCAAATACCGAGAAACAATATGCGATAAGAGAAACGGGTACAGGCGTGTAAGTCTTATTCGCCCGGGGACAATATATTATAATATACGATGAGTAAATGGGGAGGAGTGATGAGTAAGGATAATAAGGAAAGGAATGGTTCGATTAAAACTCGTGTTGCGTGTTTTATTTTCAAACATTCCGGAGGATGTGAGAACACTGAGAACAACATATTATAATGTATTATGTATTCATGGATAATATTGTTGAATGGATTTTAAACGAACACAGTGGTATTGCAGAGAACATTTACGCAAAATCAGTACGTTTGTGCGTTGACAATATTTATACGACAACGATGAGGCATTTATTTTATGCAATTATTAATTATTATTTTTTATAATACAACAACATATATATACAAAATAATGGCATTTACATTTTTCATCCACTAAAATATGGACACCCGATGTTTTACTTTCGATCATAAACGTAGATCGGCTATGCATATTGACTATGCATGAACTGTATAAATTTAACACCCGACCGGACATAATAGATTTATATATAAATATATACATTTTTCTTTTTACATGAGTATGTATAGTACCATATTTAAAATGAAAGCGCATTTTTAAAGAATATATTGGATAAGAACAAGTGTAAACAACAGTTTCATGACTTCTGTATAAGCCTCTGTCAATCCTCTCCCCCTTTAGAATCAGAAAATGAATGTATAGTTTTTGTTTCTTTTTGTTTTGAAAAATAGTGATTTCACTGAAAATTTGAGTTTCAATAGTTGGCGAGTAAAAAAAATGTTCACGCCACGTTTCTGGGGCTCTGGTAGCTCAAACATGGTTGTACATAAGTTTTAAAAAATATATAAATATCATTGAAACTATGCTTTGACCAACACTGTTCCACGTGAAGCCGCGGGTAATTCAGCTATAGTACCTGCAGCGTAAACACTAAATATATATGTATATATGTATATATGTATATATATATATATATATATTTCTATAATATATACACTCGTATATTATAAGGATGATAATATTGCAGTATGTACCGTTGCAATCATTTTGTTATGCACCGTTGAACGGCGGGTGAACGCGTCGCATAAATACGCATATGCACGCACTCACACGACGCCGGATTCGCTGACAATATAATACAATAATAACATTAAGTTTTAATACGATCAGAGGAAACACGCCGTGTGCGTACGCCTTACACGATAATAGACAATATCTGTATATTTGCATAATACTGCACGTATACGCGTGACACGAGTATGTTGTGTATAGGGTATGCGTGTCTAGACGACGAAATTCGATTAACGACGACGATACGTGTCGGGAGACGATGTGATGAGGAGGGATCGGGGGGCTATTTGACGCCCTCTCCCGGCTTTTAGTGATTGATTATAATTACGACTACTATTGCCGCCCCGAAATGTAACATAATAACATACAATATAATATTACACCAACGGTCTTGTACGTAGCACGTGGTACGTAAGTGACGGACCGAACGGGGTGAGCCGGTGAAGGGAGAGCCCGGAAGGACGGCCCGGAGCCGATTCAGATACACCACTTAACCGCGCGAGGGCGAAGGAGCGAGTGACGGATTTCGCGCGTTATCCGACAAGCACATCATAATATTATAAAATATCCATAGGCATATCTGATAAAAGTGCAGTTCTCCACGAATATCATTAGTGCGATAAACACGTGCCGTTTTACACTGTATTTGTGACTCGTGTAGTTGTAAGTACACTCCGAATTCGGCAACCAGGGGCAATCGCTCTCCTCCCATCACCACGTTCTACGTTTATAATTAGTATGGTTATAGTTGGATAAAGCCTTTAGGCCATTGTCGTCGAGAAGGATTCCCGAATCGTAAGGTTAACTATATGAATTCAAAAACTATACGCAAATAATTATCAAAAATACAACTTGCTGTGTTTTGTGCTAGACGTGACAAAAGTGGTGCACGCAGAACGCGGTATTATCGTCGGTAACAAACAAATTATATCTTATATAACATTTAACATCAATATAAACGATATCGTGATATCCAGTTTAATTTTAAACAAAATTGCATGAGTGAAGAGTGTCTTTTTAAATCACTTATCATAATTTAACGTGTTGTATCACGTATGAAAACTATTTTTAATTGTTATCATTGAACAAAAAACTAAACTGGTCTAAACATTTACTACACTCAATAGAAACATAGACCCTCTACAGTTAAAAATATCCTCCTAAAACCTATCCGGACTTATGGAAACTAATAACTTATAACTCCCATCCAACTCTGAAACTAAGCTAAAAAAATTCAAAAGAAATAAAAATATTCAAATACCTTACCCAATCGAAAATCGAAAGTACTCTACCCGTCCGTACACGTTTTACTCTTCATAACGAGCTAAAGAAATGATCAAAGATATAGCCAAGCAACTTAACAGCAAATTTCACTTGCGTCTCTCCTCAACATACCAACTCCGTCATATCAATTAAACTTCTACTCTCACTCACTTCCCGGGAATTCTCCTCGAAGGCTAAAACGACAATGGCCGAGAAAAATTTTCAAACTATACTCGTACTATAATAATTTATAATGCATTTAAATAAAACACGTCAAAGTGCTATCAAAAGATAACATCTTCAACTCTTGCACTATTCAATATTATAATACCTCGTGTACGTGTCTAACTTGTGTTACATTTAAGAATATTTTAACAGTATATCTGAAGAATTGGCAAGGGAATGTGTTGGTATTGAAAACAATAATTTCGCATGTGGAAGAAACTCATAATAATAATAACAATATACATGCAAATATAGTTTTTAAATACAAAGAGTATACATTATATAATATATTATATTATATATTATGTATATACTTATTGTATTCAAAAACTTTATTTCACTTTGATTTTCGATTCTTTTGTTCGAATTCTACAGTTTAGAGAATCGCGGTGGGAAAATATTGTTTATTTGTCAGTTTTAGTGCGTGTCCATTTACACAGACATATACATAAACGTTATACGTATATGTATATTCTACATACATTACATCAAGATAAAAGTATTAAAAAAAAAGAACAATTACTTTGATGACAAATAAATAAAAAAATAATAATAATAATGAGGATGATACACCGAAGAAAAGACGCTGCAAGTTCTTTGTTGGCTAAACGAGTACAGCCGGAACAATAGTTGGTAAAAATATATGCTCGCCGCGGTAGTGAAGTGGTGGAGTTTAGAGCACCCTTCACTTTTTCATATATTCTACACCACAGGCATTTTAGTTAAAGCCATTGATTTTTTATTTACATTTATTATTATTTTTTTTTTTTGTCTCCCATTTGTCCCCTCTACGTTTTTCTGTTTTATGCCCAACCGAACATCAGGTTTTTATACGTGTCTTATCGGTTAGACATTTCAATTTTTTTATTGAATAGCACCACAACGCGAAAACATAAAACTTAAATTTAAACGCCTTTGTTTTTATGATGAAAATAAAAAAAAAATGTTTATCGGGGAGAAAGAAACTTGAAATTCTTACCATTATTGAAAACTCATATATTTATATATATATATACATTATAGATGTGCACGTTAGAGCTTTAAACATTTGAATGCATAATATTTTCTTATTAGATTTACCTACCACTAAAATATATGTCTTCAATATTATCTAAAATATTTCCATATAAAATGCATTTATATAATTTGTGTATTATTTTATCAAATGGAGAACCAAAAAATGTTGGCCTTCTTGTAGGAAAATTCTTGGAATTACGAAACTATTTGAGCATTGCAATTTTTCGTCTTAGTGAAATTAATACGACAACATTAATAATTATAACTGTGGTGACTCGAAAAATTGGCTTGTTCACGTTTTCCTAATCTAAAGTTCGCCGAAAACTCGGTACCAAGATCACAAACGTAATTTGGTGGCATAAAACGTTATTGTTTCCGGACGGATATTGTCATCGGTATTATTAGCACACATGAGCACGATCGTTTTGTGTTTGTTACACGAAGGCGACTAGTCGTTATTTCGATTACCTATTCCATATTATGCCGTTTTTATGCATATTATTTTGCACCGTGGGTAATCATCGTTTTGTTCGTCTGCGTGTTTCGTATTGCCAGTTGTCGACCACCGGACAGTTAGTTATGACTTGCAGCACTGCATATACACGCTGCAGTTCGTTAGTATTTGCAGGATGGAATCCGATTCTTTCAACGTATTTAATTTGTATTATGTCCGTTTTTCGAACGTCCAAAAGCGAATCGTGCGTTCAGTAGAACTTATTTTGTGTTGCCAACTTTCATAGTATTAGTCTTAAAACTGATACATTATCTGAAATTACACTTAAGGGGGATGGGGGAAGGAAAGAATATTATCTCTGCAAATTTCGTAGTATTTTTCCGGTAGTTAACTTTTCAAATGAGTTATAATTGCATATTTTAAGAAGCTTATACGTTTGTATTAGACATAGAAAACGTATGTAGGTGTGACGTACTATTTATGTGCGATTTGTGCTTTTAATCATATGTTTTCCGAAAATCAAAATTTTTAAAAAATTCAAAAATTAAGCTTAAAAATAGGTATAGGATAAGTTTACTAGAACAATCATCTCCATACAAGGGTTATGAAATAATCGATGATATTATTAAATGAAAAAAAACCAGGAAAATTGGAGGAAAAAATTGGATTAGAAACTGATGACGTGTATGAAGATGGCATAACAGACAATAAATTCAAAATAAGTTTTGGTTTTAAATCAAATTTATGTCCAAAAATATAAAATAATCTTCTGTTCAATTCGTATAATATCACGATCAGTAAACAATAATATGAACATACCATAAAAGAATTTTGTCATTGTTGTGCGGTATTTATTTAATCTGATATTATTTTCTGACATATAACATGATTTAAATAACAATTGAAATAAATTTTGCAAAGTCACTAAAAATATGTTTTAATATTTATTCATATAATATTCACATAAGAAATAATGAAAAATAACCGTAATTCTTATTATAATAATATACTACCAGTTACTTTTACTGTAATTATAAATGATTATAAATGTTATGAATATTAATTTTATAGCATTGTAACAATTTTGTATAGTAGTTTGTATTAATTATTAACTAACGTAAAATTATTTATTCCATGGTGAACGTAAAAATAATTTCATAAAAATGTTTTATTGCACTAACATTATAGAACATGAAATAAGTAATCCAAAATAGTGATTAGTTCGAGCGTCAAGCTTTCGACGGTATAATGCATAGTATAAATACTATAATTATATCCAAGAGAAGTATTATCTGATGCCAAAAATTAGAACGAAAAATAATATTATTAATTTATTTCTATTTTAAAATAGTTATATTTGTGGAATTATAACACGCGTCGTAATCCGTAGTAGCTGGAAGTTCGCGTTAGCCCAAGGTTATAATAATTTTAAGTGTGTGGATACATAGATGTTGTGTAACTGATGAATCTCTAGTATTTAATACAAGTCTGGTTTGTTTTGTTTTCCCAAAATAGATTCAAATTTTCCGATCATTTTTCGATATTCTTCCAGAAAATAGTATGGCTAAATAAGTGATAATTTAATTTAGTAATAATTTTATTCTGAAATGTTATTACAAAATTAAATGTCAGAATTTGAAAAAACTACATCTTTGCACGCAACAATAATTCATTCATTGAATTATTTAGCATAAACAAATGGGGGGGGGAGGGCGAGAATTTTCTGTTGAAGCAAAAATCTGGTCACAACGCACCTATTTTCAAATATTGAATCAAATTAAAGGTAGATAAAATGTAAAAATTTTCAATCGTATAATTCTATTCCAGTACTTTGGATTACAAGCTGACGTTTATTTTTACTGATAAAGCAGGTACGACATGGGTCGGAAAAACATAATGGTGTACACACGTTACATAAACGGGTCACGGGTCGATAAAGACCGAGGACCAACGGATTAAAATAAATAAATTAGCAGATGCCAAGTCTGCAATTAGTGGATATATCGTAAGTGTGTCTGGTGACATGATTTGCATGGTTCAAGTCTGCGTGAAGCATATTGTTGCAAATAGAAAAAAATGTTGTTTATTTATTTATTTATTTTTTTTTTTAATTTAAATAGCTTTTGCAGTAAAGCATTACAGCTTTAATGCTATTGTTAATAGAAGGAAATTTGGCTTCAGTTTGTTTCACTGAGCCCCAAAGCTCAATATTTCATAATACAATTGTGCGAACGATTTGGGTGGAGCGTGTGGGGGACTAACTTTACAGTCATAAATGTTTAATGATTATGTAAGATTGTGAAACGTAAAAACAGTTTACACACATGCTTTACTTAGGGTATCCGGATCATATTATAAGTATGTTCAATGGAAATGTTTACTTCATTTAATTGTTCTTAATTTTAAGTGAACGATTTTTGCTTATTATTAAAAACATTCATTTTCCCATTTTTCGTAAACATTATTATAATAATTAATATTCTTTCTATTCCAATCCTGTTTTAAGTAAACATTTATTCTTTTGTCGTATAAAATAGAAAATACTAATAGGTACATAATAATAATGAAGCGAGAAAGAAGTGATAGAAAGAATAAGTCAAGTTGGGAGGAAAGGGGGTCTTTCCACCTAATCAAATATTATCTGCTGTGTTAGTATTATAAAACAATTTAGTCTTAATGTTTTTAATAGAAATATCACATTTATAAATGCACAACAAGCATATAACTTTTACAATTGTATAAATTTAGGAAAAAAAATATGAATACAAAAATGGAACTGAGTATTTTTGGTAGTAGGTACTATTAATTTTATATCCATTAACCTAGGTGGTACCTATCTGATTTGATTCACATTTGACAAAGGTACGTTTATTCATGACTACTGACATGCGTTTAATAAATATTATCTAATTTTTTTAAACAAACTATATTAAACTAAATAAAATAATAAAAAAAAGTAGTTATTAATATTCAATGAAATTTTAATTTAACTTTGGTCTACAACGGAATTATCAACGTACCACCCAGATAGACGTAATATGTTCTAGCATTGCTGAAAACATAACTGAAACTCCAGACGTGATATTTAACGGAAATATAGGCAAAATTTCATTTGTGGGTAGGCATCAACTTTGCTATATTAGTGTGGTTAGTTGTTTACGACCAGAATATAATATATTATCGTGGTATAATATGTTTGCATGGCCAACATTTGTCAACACGGTAGTCGTCACAAACAGTGGGACAGAACTTTACGCTTCTGGCACGTATAAAGTTGTACTATCCATAATTATTATGACTATAACCATAGACATCTATTTATCAACCATTTGAATATTCACGTAAAATTACTTTTAATTTCATTCCTTTCAAGTAATGTATAGTATATACAATATTTCTTATAATATACATTTTCCAACACGCATTTATGATATTTTCTTTTTAAATTTCTGTGAAAAATAATACAAAGCAAAATGATTTAAGTTATATATTTTTTTTATTTTGACAAAAAAATACGTTTTAAGGTATAGAAAGTAATAAAAAGGATGAGACTCCAAGATCAGGTGAGTTACAAGGATAGGCGATATTGCTTTATTGGTCTTTTAAATTTTAAACCATTGCTTATGATACATACATGCCTTCAAAAATACGATTCTGAACGAAAAAGATTGGGTGGATCGGTTTGTATTTATAAGAATGATAATGACATATATGTTATGATATATAGATACTATTAAATACCCAAAAAATTATTTTTGTTGCTATGAAAACTAAAATAACTACCAGGTTCGAATATCCGGGTAAAAACTTTTTATAATTTCGTACAATGTCTTTCTGCATTATGCGGAAAAATATTAATAAACTCAAAAAATTACCTCCCCAAAGTACCAACTAGACGAAATCTTCTTTCTAAATAAATAAAAGGTATTATTAAAATCAGGTTTTCGGAGGGTTTGTATTTTAATAAAATTTATGCAAAAATATCCTTATACATGTAGCAATAATACGTCATAAGAACATAAAATTATAATATTATTAAAAACTCGATTATGAGTGTCTCTCATCCGTCAACATCCATTACCATATCACCCGCCGTCAAATAAGCATATAATTGTATGGTGTGTTGCTAATAGAATAACTAATTTTTCCAAATCATTTTATTTTATCGTCTCTACACTAATGCATGATAAAATTAATGCATATTATTAATTTAAAAATGTCAATTTTACTTCTATTTGTCCGATTCGATTATCACCATCATCCTTTTCAACAAGTCCCGTTTCAGCAGACGGACTATAACAATTAATGTTAGTCTGTAATCAATATCTTACAATCATACATTAGTGAACTATTTTTGTGTAGCTCGATGAATAGAAATAACAAATCATATATAATTATATCCTAGCGCACTGCGTGTGAAGGCAAACTTATGCGCAACACTGTATAAAATCACGCACACGCGCACATTGACCCACACACACGTATATTGACGTACAGCCTAAACGGATTAGCTGGATTAAAATAGTTTGCCATTTCGCGGTTCATTTGCAATGAAATTGCATACCAACAGCCCTTCGCCGCGTATTAAAATAATTATCTTTACTTGATAACATTTTAAGCTCGTTGTAAATTTAGTGACGTCGATTCCGGTGCGAAGGCCCCAAACGATCGTTTTTCGTACAATTCAATAACCATAAGAGATATTATGTTTTCAAACAATATTTTGTCGCTTATTGATCGTATCCGCCCACGCAAGTACGCCGCACATTATTTTTACAATATACGCGTACATATATTAAATATTTAAATGTACACGTCGTAATACAACGTACTCATCACCACAAAAGAGCAGTTCGTGAATAAAGCTGATGGAGCGATATTTTTTCCTCTCATTCTTGTTTTTCGGGCACTCCATGAGAGAGCAAAGCCGCCGTCACCCCGTCTGGGTTCTACCATTGGAAATAATATTACGTATACACGTCGTCGTGAATAAAACAATCACCGTTAACGCTTCACACACACACACTATAATATGTACATGCATGCATGGGCTACGTTTTATATTTTAATATATTCAGTTGGTATATATAATAATTATAATAATAATGTATGCATGAACGTATTTTTCTTGGAGAGAACACAACGCAGACGAAATAAAAAGCGACAACCGGAGAAAAGGGTGAAAAGAGAAAAACTGCAAACTAAAAACTTCAGATCTCATCACGGCAATCAACGAACTTTCAAGTGATTCGTGGGGCGGTAGTATTCGAATATTCGATCCACCATAATATAATATTTTATTCATACAAATGACAACACGCCGTATTCTTGTTAAAATGTTATCAGACTGCTAGTTTCATTAGCTGTACGATTCCAATGTCCGTTTCTTAAAATGAAAAACTCGAAAATCTGTTTGTACCAATCCGTAGACACGTAGAACTGACGGGTATGGCTGTTGATGCTGATGCGATTAAAAACAGGTGCAGCAACAGTCTTGTGCGGGGTCCATCGTCCATATCACGAACCGATGTGTCGTCCTAAACAGAAACACAATCCAAAATCTACCGGACCGAATGAATATCATATCTGTTTGCAGGGTGGCTTGGGACATTATACATTTGTATAATTTTGAGTTTTTACCAATAAATGCAATACTTGAAGGATATTAATATTTTAAACATTCGTAACTATTTAATAGCAATTAAAAATATATAATATTTATTGTAAACATTAAATATACAATCTAAAAACATAAAGTGAAATTAATAAATAGCAATAGCTCATTCAGCAATGGTTGAATATGAATAAGCTCTATGTGATGAACCGAATTTAAGAATTTAAGCTAATAGCAATAAAACACGCTTATTAATGTTTTATAAACTCAATTGCATTACTTTAATAATATGTTAAATAATATATCTTTATACTGCATATACTAACATATAATATTTGTATTATTACCTAGAGTATGCACCTATATTATATACAAGTGCTTATTTTATTATTTATAAATTAAATCTCTTACCTTTCACTTCAGGAAGAGTTGAATATTGATATGACAAATATATGTATATACAACTAAATGAATTTAGGCGTAGTGAAATAAATATAACACATTTTATTTAACACGATTTAAGATTAAAAATACATTTTATTCAATTCAATTTTACAACAACACTCACACTTTTAGAACATACCAATGTACGTATTTGATAGATCCAGGACGGGTCCTGTGGACGCTCTGCGGCGAGAGCCTTGATGTTTTGTCCTTTTATGGGCTTACCCAAAAAGTACCATAGCCATTGTCACTATCGCATGCTCATGGCGTCAATTAACATTGTATTATAGTTAATAATGACTTATAATATAGTCTTCTTAAAAACTAAATATCCCAATTTTATAATATCGATATAGTATGAATAATGATTAATATAATGGTTTATTAAAAATTACTAAATCCTTGGGTATTATTATTTAATATATTAAGCGTTATAATTATGTGATTTATTTAAATTGTTAATGATGTTAATGCAGCACAATTGTGTATATCATTACATATAATAGCAACAGAAATAAAACTGTTCGTTAAAATAGATAATTATTCCTTAACTTAATGTATGTATTTAACGTTGACAATGGTTGATAATGATCGTGTTAATCATACAATAACGAGCCTTTTAAAAACATAAGTAAAAATAAGAATATTTCGTTGCACGATACTGTACATGTTTAATGATTATTGTGAGCTCATTTAGATTACTTCGTATTTTTATCTCAATTTTTTTTTGTTAAAACTATTATATAATATTATTAAATAAATTTTAGCAGTTACAATTTTTTTTAACTCATTTACAGTTTAAGGATTAAACAAAAATTACATAATCTTGCATATTATTCTAACAATTTCAATTGCATATTATACCGTATTTCTACATTTTTTTTTTTTTTTTAATAATAAAAATATATTTCTTTGTTATTTAACCCTTAAATATTCGAACCCTGATAATGAGTATATTTGTATTTTGTTTCGATCGTGAATACCCATGTCAGATGAATTGAGATAGCATGTTAACCACGGGCCAGTTTGACCATAATATTTCTCTATACTTTTTACGATAAAACTGTCTGTATAGGTACGTATTATTCACTCCGTTTTCCGTGTTCAAACTTTTGTGCAGTAAATCTACGTCAAAAAGTTTCGTATTTTTTAGATGCAAAAATGTACTTTATGGTTTCACTATCTCTTCTAAGAGTTGGTGTGTTTATTCTCAGTATTGAATAATGGTAATGGTAGGTAAAACATACCCAAATTTATCTCTAAAGCCGAATTAGTATGTAGGTATATCGAAATTATGTTAATAAGGCATCTTTTCAATATTATACCTACCGTTCTTTTCTATAACGTTGTTAATTACGATATGTAGTCTTTTCAGAGTACATGTGATATTTTAAACCGATATTCTTCTGAAAATGCCACTACTATTATATATACAACAGGTCATAGTTGAAAGCCGGAAAACAACAAAAATGAATACGTCTAGTCTACGTCCTTAATACGAGAAAACAAGATACTTGAAAGTCTCATTTTAATATTACTTTTGATCTTATTAATTTAATGCAACAAAACTTTTTTCCCTCATAGTATTACATATTTTGGTTTCAGTACATCAAAATATGGTCGATTTCAAATGAGTAAAGAGATAATATTTATTCTGATTAAATAAACCGATGTGATTAACGTCAGCTAATTGCGTTCAGATAAGAACCACTAGACTTAAGTTTTCAAGAACCAGACAATTCTAAAGTTGGTCACCTAATAAAAAAAAAATATGACTCGATAAAACTGTTGTAACTATAATAAATTAATAACTAACAAAATCATGATATGATTTGATGTAAGACTAATAATATTATTGTTAATAATTTTATTCACAATAGAAATTGCAATGAATAAATTATGATTTATATAAAATTAAATATTGTTATTTAATATTACGCATGAAACCTTCAGTTACATTTTTTTGTTGAAAAATCAATGGTATCATTTGTGGCTATATAATATATTTACTATATTATCATACACAAGATAATTTAATAACCATTATTTATATTATTATTATTATTACGCTCACATTAATGAAATATAAAAACTGCATATTGCAGTAGATAGTAATAATGGTTTAAGTCTTAGTTAAATATACCATGATCCTAGGGTAGTTTTTTATGAACTAAATATATTGCATACAGCGTGTGTACATAATCAAAAATGAGGCTAGGTAAATGATATATCCTGCACGCAAATAATAATATATCATCATTGAACGTATTTCTATAAGCTCAAAATAAATACACTCCTATATATTATGATGCTTGTTTTACAAAATTCAAAAAATAATAATAATAATAATCATAAAAAAAAACGAAAGGGTTCAGAGGTTTTCACCGTCCATCACAGTATTATACTGTACTCTATTGTACAGCAGCAGAGTACCAATTAATTATTCATTGATCACAGTTGGTACAGGACGATTTACATAATAATATACATGTGGTAATGATATATTATGAATTTATGAATGATGGACAGTAGATTTTTAATTATGAAATACGTATATTATTGTATGTATAAACGATTCTTTGTTAGTGCTCGCACATCACAATACTTACGCGTATCGGAACTTATCATGTTCAAAACGTATTGTGTTTTAATCTTATTTTTATAACAATAAAATAAAAAAGGACATCGTCTTGGACAAAGAAAAATTTGATCGACTGAAAATATATTACATTTCAAACGTTTTTTTCTTCAAACAAAACCCTTTAAACACAATACAATATACTGTCATCCCTGCGTTTAACCGAGACATAAAAATCAGATATCTTGGTTTGCCGTATGATTATAATATTATTTTACCCGACGATCCGACTGAATACATTATTCAAATTGAATGCATAGTAAATATTTTAATTTCACTGAAAATGACATACACTATACGTTTCAGCCTTCGTTGGTTATTTTTAGCTATAGTTAGCCTACGTCAAACTCTTAGACACAAAACAGTATCTCATAAGATTAGCATTCAGAAACAAATATAATATTACAATAAAATACTGTAGTGAGCCTATGAACAGTAGACAAATTCTTTAATAATTAAATTAAAAGACAACATAATAATATGTAATATATACGAGTGTATACAAATATTTATTTTTAAGGTTGTCGATTCTGCACATACGGAGAAATGTTAGTTGTACAAAATATAATTAAATATGAGACCTCTAGTTCTAATATAACAATTTATAGTGGTTTTTTTATACCAAAATTTACTCTTCTAATTTTATAGTTTTCATCTTAGTATAATCCATAAATTAATCTCGCCATTCAATTGATACATATGACTTTGCCAATTTATTATCATCACATTTTCTCAAGTTGGTTTGCATATGCAATTAGGATTGCATATATTATAATAATTATATGATCATATTATGTATATATTTTACTTATTTCACCAATTTTAACTATTTAACGAAAACGCATGTATCACATGATATTACAGTATACTTTGTGAAAGATATTTTATCGTACGAAAACTTTGATTTGCGTGATAGTATACCATTATAAACCGTGTAAATGTTTTGTTGTGATATTATGACGTTTATTATCAAAATGAAACCCATAGCACACTTTTGCAACGGTACCTTTACAACAATATTATGAGCATTGTGTGTAGAAAAATGTTAATTTATTAACCGTGCTGCCTTGTGCAAATCTTTAAATTATTAGTATAACCACTAACCAGTATAGGTCTGGTCTTTTTTCAATATTTATGACCGCATATTATTGTATTGTTGTAGTTTTGTACCTATATAATTGATGATGGCTGAAATACAACCGATCTAATGAAAATTGTATTCAACGTTCGAAACTTGCATGATATTATAATTACGAATAGATATCATAATAAATAAACGTCCTGCAATAGTAATAATAATAACATTTTGTTGCATTATAATGGGTAAAACTTATTTGACTGCTAGTTTGAACATCAATGCGTACGTCCAACGTCCATGCGTATAGAGAAAGAAATTATAACAAATAGGTACAACAGAAGTTTTGTATAAACAATGTTTGTTAATCGTTCATGATATCAGGCACCAAATCTACAATGTTAAATACATAGATGGTATTATAGTATTGTTATAGATTTAATTTCATTTGGATATGCAATGCTTGAAAGCAAGACGATTTTAGGTTAATACTTCTAGTTAATACCTAGTTATTTTACTATTTGGGAACGGTTAGCTGATATTAAAGACCGATTTTAACACTATTAATTCGTTTACATTTTTACTCAAAATAAACAGTATTATTGATCGGGGAATAACTTTTTAGTGCAATTACTTAAAAGTGTAGACTATATATTATTATGTGGTGCACGTAAATTACGATAATTAAAGTACATTTTGTTTTGAAATAAAATGTTCAAGAAAAATATAGCTATTGTCTAACGTTTATAACATAGTAGTAAACTGCAGTACAACAATTGCCTATGCAAGACGATATGTGATAGATATGTCTAACCAACAGGACATCCATTAGTTCTTATTAGTCACTATACTACAAACAATTTAAATAACAATATAAAAACCATAGCCTAGCGGCATAAGGCGGCTGTGCGTAATCGTACTGGTTCGAATCCGGGCGGCACAGCCGTCCGGTGAGAAGATGTCGCTACCACTCCCTCCCAAACTAAAACACGGAATTGAGTCTTCATGAAAATAATCGTTGAGATATCATGGCCACGATGCCAAAATCTCCCTAATTAAAAAAGAAATTAATAATAATAAATAATAATATAAAAACAATATTATGGTAAAATTAATTTTTTTTTAAAAATGTACGAGAAATGGTTGATAATGATGCATTTTAAATATTTTAATATAACTTCCTAACCTAATGAGGACGATGATGATTTTATCAAAAAAGTATTATCTATTATAGTTTTAGATTCCTTGGTGCAGAATAACATTTACCCGTCAACAGCAATATCTATCTAATAATTGAGTTTGAAGATTATAAAAAATCACCAAGATCACCCGGGTAATGTTGACATTAAATTGAACTTGTATAATACGTGTACACACATACTATTATTATTATATAGTAAAATATTATTATGTTAACATTAAGATATATTTACCGATTACAATTCATCGCTAAAATTTACAAGTTTGAGTAATAATGAAAAAAATTCACCAGTTTAGTAGACAAACATGTGGATTATGGATGCATGTACTAATCGTATACATAAATAATTAGCGTACTATTCAAAACATTTACGAGTGCTTCAGTACAATATTATATTCGGTCCGTTAAAATGTTTAAGTGCGTACATTTAACACATAGGTTAATTGTAAAATTAAAAAATGTTGTATGTATACATAGTTACTTAGCATAATTATACTTACCAGTGCTGGTACTCAACTTTCTTATTGGTACTATCTCTAGTGGATAAAATATTGACTAATTCATATAACATACGGAATATTTTTGAAAGTAATAAACAATTCTATATGCTTTTCAAAACAAGCACTTAACTCATTTTCATCGAAAATTTACCCAACACATTTTTGCTCTAAGCCATATTAGTATATTACGTTATATATGTATATGATATATGCTACCATGAAATCACTAGATATTTTCCCAAATGACATTGCACCGTCTGATTCTTCACCTCTTATTCATCCACAACAACACAACTATGTACATTGTGGTTGTTGTTCGTTTGAAATCAACACTCGTTATAATAATAATATGTCTGCGTGTATATATATGTGTGTTATCTGGTTGGCATATAAAGTATCACATTCCACAAATTAATTCTCGTAATTCTAACGCCACGAGACGAACGTTAATATGAATTTACACTCAAAACGTGTTAAGGCGAAATGGCGTATCGTCTGCGGAAACTCTTGGGTCCGATAACTTCTGAAGAAAAATGATGGTTTAGTTTGGTGTTGCACCCGTTTTCATAGCGTCCCCTGAGCGCTATAAATCCAAAGTTTACCTAAGCACTAGGCCGAAACCCTTTTGGCATTTATAATCCAATCATTGTATGTCATCTGCACATAAATCTCACTTACTACGTCAATGATTTGATTCCGCGCATCGGATATACATTTACATTTTGTTTTTTGACATCTGTGACGTAGATATATAATATATTATAATAAAATACTCCATAATGTTGTGCATCACTGTTAATGAAAGCGTATATGTATGAACAAAAAGTCGTGTACTCATTCTATATTATATTATATCATATATGGGAATACCATTTTTTTTTTTAACGTGCATCTTCGACATTGGCAAACTTACTATAGAATACAAATGTCATGATTCAAAGGATTTGGAGATCCTGAAAAACAATAAATCCAAAAATAAACAACCATTTTTGTCAATTAAAAACTATTTCTGTGTATTCCATATTATTGCTTAGGCAAAATAGCAGTTATGAAGTTTTCATGAATATAATATAGATTCATTTTTCAATGACTATTAAAACGCACTTAACGAATTTGAAAATAAATAAAGATAACTATTACACAAACTTAGCTTCTTTTAGTTTGAACGCAATGAATTAGACTAATTGTTTAATTTTTACAGCTTTGATTATTCGTCTATTTTTTCCACTGAATTGACTCGTTTGATACACCTACCAGAGCTCTGATCAAATAAACATAACATCACATTATTTCCATATTTTACTTAAAAAGAACGTTTCACATCTGTTAGAATTTAAATCACAATCTAGTGTGCATCTTAAAGTTTACCCAATATAAATTTCAAAATATTATGAAAATAAAATATACTCATATATATATAGTTTTAAGTTGAATAAACTATTATAATCAATATGGAAAATAGCATCTCATTAGCGTGTAATATTTGTTCAGATTTCCTATCAAAAGATCCGATTTCAGAGTGTATTACAAAAAAAAAATTACGTTTAATACTTATACTTGGTGCAAGACACTGAGGTGCTCCTTCTAGGCTGAAACCGTCCCATTTCACGTAATTGTAATCCGAAACATTCTCCTAAAATACTTCTGAATATTTTATATGTCTATGCACTTCAATATAAAATATAACTTGCTTATTTTACATACTTATTTATAATTTCTAAATTTTAAGAAATAATATTATTTATGTATTAAGTTATGTTATTTTATTTTTAGGGCACTCTCTGAGTAAATAGACTTTTTACTGTACTGTAACGACAGGTATACGACTAGAAAATATTCAGTAAGTAAGCTGATTTTCGATACGCGACGTGACATTGCTTACATGATATAATATCAGCAAATAATTACAATAGTACAACAAATTTAACCTAATAAAATACCATATTTTTTCATTTACCATATATTTTCTTTTTGTATTTTTTATTAAATGTCAATATAAATATTTTATAATGATGTGTGTAAACTACTAGCACAACTACTTCTTGTTTAAGTTCAAAACAGAAACTGATATTTGTTATTATTTCTTAAATTTCGAAAATATTTCTTAAATATCATGTCATAGATTAATATACTTTAAGTTCAGACTTTTAGATTGATGGTTGTGACCATTTCATTTTTGAGTTCAAGTCTTTTTTTTTTTAATTTAAAGTAAATTTAAAAAATGTCAACTAATTTTGCAAGTGAATTCAAATGCTTATAAATTCTATATTGTATTCTATATTCTATATTCTAAATTCTATATTATACAAAATGTAATAACTTACTAACAATAATGTATCTGTATCTTTTCAGTACGAGTTGTAATAACAAAAAAAAAAAACATGATTCAATGTTGTAGGTATTTGTAAACATGGTGTAGTAATTAGTTCATTCTCGTGAGACATTGCATTAGGACAGTTAGTATATAGTGAGCAACCAACGCAAAAAAAAAAAATAATACCTGCTCTATACTTGTTTTCAATTGATAGGTTTTAGTAATATTTTACACCTCCTATTTAACAAACTTCGTCGTAAGATATTGCGTTTTATATATTTTTAATAAAAACCGAGTGATTGAGATATTATAATAAAAGTGTCTATAACTGCAAGAGAAAATCTCTGAGTATTTTATTCGATTCAAAGCTGCAAAGGTACATTTTGGTGATACTGTTATTGCGTGCATGGAAAGTGTATTTTTATTCTGAAATTAGAGTGCCATGAATGAATAAAAATAAATAAGTTAAAGATAATATGAGAAATGAGTAAATTCTCACAGAATATTATTTTTGTTTACGTACGCTGAAAAGTTTTCGTAAATAACATTTCTATTCTCATTTTAAGTAAAATCGTCATCGGCGTTATCGTTATTATTATCACCGAGACTTGTACTTTAAGTCACTGTAGAGCAGGCAAGGGTGTTCAATTCATAGTTCGACTAGTTAATATTTGAATTTTGAGGCCCGTAGATACATTTTAAGTAGTATAGATTTTATAATGAATGCGAAATTTTTTAAAAATAATAGATGATTGATGTTTCAGACCACCTACTCTATTGCAGGCCCAATTCGTCAGTGAATTCCGATACAAAGTATATAGTTGGAAGTCAGGAATGTGTAGTACGGAATGAAGAATTGCGTACATGTTAATAAGTATGGTTACGTAAAGATTTTATATGCAGTTATTAGTTATGATTATATTGATTGAATAAGTGTCATGTTTCTCATTATAATTCTCATAATCCTCATTAAAAATGACTGAGTGACGAAATTAGGCATATAATAGACACCCGCATACTTTAAAAAATAATGAATACGAATATATAAATAAGAATAGGTTTTTCCAGGAACAAAGTATAACGATAAGGGCAGGAGTGAACAACGCCTTGGGTCAATTCATTTTTTAATCAAATATTCAATTTAAAGACTCATAAAACCAAGTCGTTAATATCAATCGTTTCGTATTCTCTAAGTTTTTGATATTAACAGTAACGATACTAGAATTTAATGTACGATAAAAAAAAAAAAAACAAAAAATAACAGCTACGGGGACTGCCGTATCATACCTACCTGTGTATTATTGTTCAGTCATCGTACGCGGTAGTACAGACGGAAGAGCGCAATGCTGCTTATCAACGTAGTATGAAAATATTATAATATAATAATATATTGCCATCATCTATATTGTTACAATGTGCCATGGTCACCGTCGCAGCAGGTGTAATTGAATTGTTTTCGCGACACGTCCACGGGAAACGTTTTGACGTTAACATATTTATCGTCCCGGCCGGATCGTCGCGCGTATTATATTATAATGCGTGCTTACAATATTTTCGATCGCATCGAATTAAACACGTTCCGCGTCTCGGAATCGGATCTCGACTTAACTTGCGCCCTGTGCACGCACTCCCGAGAGATCCGCACCTGTGAGAATTGCGTGTGACAACCGCGACGGATGTGCCGTGACGGTTGTTATTTATTATTACCGATCTTTCTTGAATAATAATTATAATAATAATAATACGATGACGATGACTCGCGTACCCCGTTGGAATAATTACGTTTTATAACCCGCAGCTAGCAGCTAGACGCGGCCCGCGACAGTCGAGCGAGGATGTCGCGTGCACGGCGTTTTCGGAAATGATTGCGTTAGATATTAATATATTATTACGGCGTGCGTTGCGTATTACTACCGTCTATAGCGGCACACGATGTATAATTATTATAATATTGACTGTATAGAGCATAATGATATTACGACGTTATCTGCGCACTCAACGGAAACAAAGAAAAAAAAAAAAGGAAGAAAGGAAACCTTCCAATCCGTAACGAGATGACTGAGAGAGATATTGTTTAGAAAAAAATTATACTCGTTGACTTGTCTATAATAGAAACATCATCTATACATCTATACGAATAAATCACATACATATAGCAGCGGTTGCCTACTTGTGTTACGCGGAGAGCTCTTATGTGGTACCAACGGCAAGAAATTATTTGATATAATTTCCATTGCTGATTATGTTATAATTATTATTATTATTAACATTTAATACCATTTGGTTTATTTAATACAAACTGATTTTATTTATTATCGATCAACGATCGCAATAATGAAATTATTGAAGAGCTTTTTTTTTTTTTTTGCATTTTTCAAACCCATATAATATCTGAAATTATTTTTACAATTAATAATGAATATTTGGTTGATATAGGTTTGTTATGGAGTAAATGTGTAGGTTATCGGTCTGATGAAACAAGGAAAACGATTGAATGACCGAGAGGCTGACCGGAGTATTAATTCTTTGGCAAGCAAAAAAAAACTTAAAGTTATTAGTCTAGTGGTATATTTGTATCCAGTTTTGTTTTTTAAATTGCGAAAATTGATATACACACAAGGTTAATATTGAGTTGAGAAAAAAGTATGTTCTATATTTTTGAGACACTATCTATTTCTACTTTTAAGACCCTCATTTCGATTTCACTCCCACATAATAGTAGTTTTATCAATTTTCCAACATTTTAAGTGTAATAATCATAACAATAATAATAACGATAAAATAAAAAAATAAAAACTTCTAAGTAATCAAATATTCCTGTGCGATTTAATGTTACGAAATCCCTGCACAATATTTTAACGTATTCTAACTGGAATTGTGGGATTTGGGAAATTCCATTATTTTACGACTTAGAAGAAGTTTAAATGACGTAGAGGGACGACGTCCCCTAGCTTTATCCTGTTTATATATTATAGTTATACGTAAATAGAGTGAATCACTGTTATCCGGATACGCACCACACCGTCACCCGACACGGGGGAAAAATAACAAACTTAAACAAAAACAAAATAAAAGAAAACTCGAATCATTATAATCGTGTTATTTACCAAAACAAATTCACGAAAAGTTGAACCGAAATAAATATTATGATAAATGTCTTGCGGTGTCTCTTGTGAAATCGAAACGCGAATACAAACACTGCAGTCTGGGTTTATTATAATATCAATGTCATAATATGACGTTTCGGTTAATATTTATATTTTTCACGAAAAATAGGTCAACGCTTCGTATAAGAACATTCATTAATATTTATTAATATTTATAATATTTATGTTTCTTCGTAATCTTAGAATATACAAGCTGGAAGATCGGAATACTATAACTGTATTTTGTTTTATTTTCATATCTAAAAACAATTTTATTGACTCGGTGGTATTGTGATTCCTCTAATTCCATCTTATTCTTCAAACCTTTAAAGTTGTAGAATTGAAACTTACTGATACAACTCAGCTTTCTCATTTCTGTATATACGTATATTAAACAATTAATATTCGAATTAATTAGAATCTAATATATCATAGTATATTGTAATAATGTAAAGTATTATGCTACATTATGTTTGTTATTTTTGTTGTGCTGAAATATTATAGTTTCGTATTTATCACTGAGCTGCCATTCATTTCGATATTTTGCTATTTATTTTATTATTTATTGAAACAGTGATGCGCAAAATAGTAACAAGTCACTTAATATAGATTGGACCAAGTTAGGTTAGTATAGGCATCAAAAATATTGTGAGCCAATTTATTTTAACTTTTGAATATTGTGGTAATGCAGTCGGTTTTCGTTAAGTTTCTCAAAAAAATATTGATCATAATTCACTTGTTTTTGCACGTAAAACCCAACATATTTCAACTGAACTTATAAGTTATAACACAGGTATTTTTTGCACATCCCTCGCGTCAGTGGTGGTGGTACTTATACTTAAACAAACTAAGTTTTAAATGATCGGGCATATGTGTATAGATTTTAGTTTTCATACCACATGTATGCTGAACATATAATTACACACAAAAAAATAACTTACATAATATTATTTTTTATAATTATTTCAAAACCATTTCTTTACTAGCCAAAACAATCAACAGTTCTTGGGATAATCTTTGATACGCATCAAGAACATAATACCGAATAGTATGAATTCCTTGGAAACGTTAAGTTGATAATATAATGTAGGTATTTGTCACTGAACAGGAATTGTTTGACGGGGTTTCGAAAAGCAAGGCTTAATATACCTAGTTGCACAATTTATTATAGAATACGAACATTAATCAATCGAAATCAATTAGGGAGCGCAATTTAATGAAGAATGACAAAAAGTGAAGTATGCAACTACCGTGTTCAAAAACAACACGATAATTTCGTTTTTATTTTTATAATCAATTTTCGTAGAATATTATCAGTTCTACTCAATTTTTAACATACACTGAAAAAACCTTAAAGTAATCATTAAATAATTTTAGTTTATCCAACGTGCTCCTAGGAATTTTAATCACATCTTCGGCGATGAAATATTATCAATTATGTACGCATGGTCTCTAATCCATTTTTTATCTCAATAATCATACGAATGAAATTTTTTGTAGTGGAGTAATTTACAGCTACTGCAAATCAAAGGAGAAAATAAGTATTGTGAAATCAAATACGCGTACGTGATTTGACATTATCGTTTGGACTATAATAATTTTATAATGCGTATATAAAAAAATTGAATTAAACGTACGATTCGGATTTTAAGCCTCTACCTATCAAAATTTTGCGAAAAACTTTACGTTCTGTACCTATTTTTGTACATACAATCGATACGTGAATTCGTTTTGTAAAGCTTTCGGAATATTTGTTCTATCCAAAAAATTAATGTATACTCGTAGTAAACAGTAGCTGGTATACTATAACACAAGAATAACACACTATATTATTTGTAGATTGAAAAACCAATACAAACATTCTTCGGTTTGTTGAGGATATGAAATATATTTTTGTTGATTTAAAATTAGGGTCTCTCGTTTTAATTTTGTTCTTTTATTTATTTTTTTGAATTCGATCCATTTCCTGATTTGAACCAAACGGATGCGAGAGACACGGAACAACATTACGTTTTGTATTGAAATCGTATATTGTATACTTATATATTTTCGAAATGTTTTTGTCGCATCAAACATTTAATTTGATATACACAATATACTTTGTTTTGGACAGACCGTTATAGGTAACCAATGAATAGGTCCAAGCCGGAGGGTGAAAATACTATTATTATAGTAAAGTTGTATTTAATCCATAGAATAAACTTTATCACACAATGCAAGTATAAGCGAGTATCGTTGGGGACTGAAAAAATGCATATATCTCACAACTTAAAAGAAATGGAAAAATGTATTATGTTGTAAAATAAAATGTCTAACATATTATCTTATTGAACCAAACGGTTGAACACATTAGTTTGTGATACATATTTGTTTTGTTACAAATAGATCTCAAATTAAAAATTGTTGTTGTATATTTTTGATTTTTTTTCATTGCATACATGTTGTACAGATTTACTAGTTTTGATTTCATAATCTGTAACTTTATTATTAATTTATAAGAAAAAGTTTTTCTTTGATTCAATTTAAAATTTTTAATCTAATCAATTTATAAAATATTTTTATGTTAATACTTTTTTTTATGTTTCCCGTGTTAAAATATACACGTACTATTATCGAACAAATATAAAATATAATATTTTCTGGTAATAAACCTAATATAAAACATAAAATGTTTTCAAATTCACAAAATACACATATTCAGTGTATATTATACATATCTAATTGCATATTACGTGCAACTTTCTCACAATATTCAATAAAAACATTCGGTTATCATTAATCAGACACCAAAATCGGTATTTAATAGCCTGTTATAAAACTGTATTACACTGATTACTCGAGAAACGCGTTCAAGAAAACTATGTGAGAGTAATATATTGATAAAACAAATGTGTTTATCTTGACACTGTAATGACAACTGTTTTATCGTTTTGTTCATAGATAAAGGGGACTCAGGCTTAAGTAAAAAAAGCGTCTGTCTCGACGGGTATTATAATCGATTTCAATATCGTCTGGTAAAGGACGAAAGCAGAGAACAATACCTACGTCTCTATGAGAGGTTAAGTGCATAACAAAAATATGGTAATCTTTAAAAATGCTCACTAGGGCTAACAAGGTGAAACAAATAGGAAACACATTGTACATTTATTATAGCCTCTAATCGTGTAAAATGAAATATTGAACAAGTAGGTATGTATTTTGGTATTGTGAATTTTATACAAAACGTTAAAATAAAACGTATTATAGGTACGTCATTCGAGAGTTAAGTACGATACGTACTTTTAAGGTTATATATACTATCTAGATTCTAGAATACATTGTGATGGCCTTAAAACTAATAGTTTAAATAATTTAATTTAAAAGTGAAAGCACCATAAGCACTCGACTGATGGTTTTCTTTTTGTTACTTAAATGTTATGAGGATATAATACATATCGTATTATTAATGTTGTTTCGTTATAGACCTACAATAGTAGTATGATTAAATATTAATAAATACATTATACTATTAACATTTAATATATTCAGGTTATTTACAGTTTATTTAAATATGGTGTCAAGTGTACTGAGCATAATAATCGATTATAATATGTTTTTCAGTCAAGACGTTTTTATTAAAATGAGTATTTCTTTTTCTATTCACATATTTTTACGATGAATAATTAAACAGAGTGGGACATGAAAACATACAAACATACATATTGACCACATACACACACACACACACACACACACACACACACACGTCTCATTATTGTAAAAATTATATTATCATGTAAAATATTTAATGTCCAAACCACCTTAAGCGATATTGGAAAATTCATATTGCAACAAAAATATACTCAACATCGCATTAAATGCAACACATTACAAATACCCAAATACCGATGAGATGAAAGAAGCTACGGACAACGAACGCATGGATTAAATAATAATGAATTATTATTTATACAAATGTACAATGTAACGAGCCTTTATAAATTCTAATGGTTCTTAACGAAAAAAAAATGTATATTGAAGACTAGAACATATATATATATATATAATGCCTGTCTTAAAAATATACTTACACATTTATAGATTTTTAATATAGTTTAAAATTTTACTAAGACATTTTGAAGTGTTAGTTTATTAAGTCTAATTATTCAAAATTATCTGTGATTTAACATTGCATCTATAATATTGCATTCTGGCCGTATGAATTAAGACTGCTGCAAACGTACGGTTATCACTGGTTCGGACCAGGTTAACGTTGGTTTCGCTTTCTGGACAGCACGATTCTTTTGTGAAAATAAGCCGCCAAGGTTCCTCAACCAAAAATGTTCCAAACAAATAAAAAAACGCATAACAAAAATACCATACTATTATACTAACGGGAACAAATTATCCAACAATGATCTAGGTTGCCGTGGATTGAATAGTAAAAAAATAATAGGTAATAAAATATAAATAAAGAATACAAAAACATCCGTTATATAGTAATGCAACCACTAATGAAATATTTATGGAATTCCAAAACCATTGCTAAACCACCATGAGCGTTTAAATCCAAGTCCTTCAATTGAATGCCCTCGCATTAAAAAAATTAAATTACTCTTATAGGTACTAGAAATCTTAATATAACAAACGTAAAATAAACAGTTGTAAATCAGTTAATTTCATCAATTGACTAATAAAAATTATAATACAACTGTTAACGAGACGCAAATCAATTTATTTTAGTGTCCACATAATATATATTATCAATAATAATTTGGAAGACATTTTAGTACTAATTTATTAGTATTATGTTATATTATATGCATGTTATCCGTTAACTATGATACTAATTTGATGATAATTATTTCTAAACATTTATTTCAACTTGTAATATAACTCTCTGATTTTACCATAAGCAATGTTTAAATGAGAAGGTGGATATTTATTGTAAAAAAAGAGTAAGTAATATTTATATTTTATATATTAATATCATGTTATTCCTATTACGATGAAATATCTTTTTTTAAAAAAAAAAAAAATAATAATAATAATAATAATCCCGCAGATAATCAAATAAATCACGTGCCGTGTACCTGCAGTGCGCGTAAAATATGTCGCGCACTCGAACCGCAATGTCATTGTAAACGGTTCATGCAACAGTACTGATAGTGCGCGTGTGGGTACGATACGACGACGGGTGACTACTGCCTCCCCCGGTACGTGCTGGAAAACCCCTAATAGTCGTGTGGCAGTCTTCGTTTTAATCATAACAAATAATAACGAAAATTAATAATAATAATAATAATAATAATAGGATATTAGTTTGTTCAAGCGCCGTGCGCGCACGGCATAATATACGTATCTGTTATTCGCCACACGTATCGCGCACGTATTATTATAACACATATACAGTGTGTAACACTATATTATTACGACGGTACATAATATACTTACGTATAATAATAATGTACCCGTACACGTTAACACGTTAAACCGTGTGTGTACGCACGTTTATTGCGCGTACACGCACGCCCGTTTTGTGTACACACGATACTGTTATACGCGTGACGTTCCACGTGTAAACAACAAACTTACATATAGGTATATATTGTACAATATGTTATAATATTATCATGTGCTTGACGTACGACGTGTGTGGGCTTGGTGCGCGCGTGGACAAACAAAACGTTTGGCATCGTCTTCGTTGTCGTCGTCTTCGTCTCGGGAACCGTTAACGACGTTAATTAAACGTCACGACGAGGGTGGGACGTAAAGGTACATACATGCATACATACATACATACATACATACATATATACGTGCACCAAAGACTTACGGTTATTGGCGCCAGCTATCCCTGTTGGTATTGTACCATATTGTATTGTTATTACTACGTGCGCTCGGGGTTCACCAGTCATCGGACGAACCGGAGCGCGCGAAGGGCTGATGCTGAGGCAGAGGTTTTTAGCCGGCAAATATTTATGCTCATTATTACCACCGCCCGTACGCACTTATCTTCCCTGCGCAGTTCTGCGAATATTGCGTTTCGTCGCCGTCGTCTCTTCTCCGCGCGAAACCATCGTCCCAACTACACGCGCTCTGTATATAATAATAGTCGTAACATATTATTATACGTATACAACATGTACACGCAAAAGCTATTATTACGTTATTATGTGAGCACACACACACACACACACACACACACACACACACACACACACATACGTGCGCGCTCGTATAGCTCACGTTATTATCAATACGGGTTCACATAGTATCCGTCTCCTGCATCCCCAACGATACTTAAACTTGTTTGTTCATGGAGTATACATACGACCACGCACCGAAACCGAAATCCTGAAGGTCCGATATCGTGATCACGGAAACCAATACGAAATATCGCAGTCATCACGATTTATTATGTCGTTTCGTCCAACATATCACATTATACTCTACATGATTTATGGTATAAGGGCTGGCGAGACAGCAGTTGTGTGTTTATAATGACGGGTGGTCCATCGCTCAGGTAAGAGGTTATCGAAAAGTTTGAACGTACATTGTTCGCTATCGTTATACCTAGGTACTGGTTCATGAACTACCAATATCATGTCACATGAGCGCACGCGAAACGATAACTTCGCGTAAGTTCACGTGCCTCGTTGTAGTAACCACACACGTATATGTGTTATAACAGTAATAATGGTATTTCGACACTGCGAATTTATCAACGTCTGTTGCGATGATGTCTTGTTAATAAATTCTACATACGAGACAACACGTTGACGTATATGATATTAAATTACGAGTAGATATAAAATGTTGTCTAGTTGGTAATATAAACAGGTAATTTTATATTAATTTCTCAGCTTTCATCTAATTAATTGAGAAAAATAAAGTAAAAATTCTAAAATTAAATTAAATTTTAATCATTGATTCATTTTTGATGCAAGTATTTACTTTATACTTACTTACTTATTTTATATATTTACTTATATTTATTTTAGTGTGAAAAGGTGCAGACCTTTTTCCGTCCAGTGTGGGCAATATGTGGGAACACTAGTTTTTGACCCACGGGCATTTCACTTCGGATCGTTTCCACCAGCTGCGCTTGACGATTGTATTACTAATTAATTGTTACTTAGGAGTATCTATGGGTGGCCAAGGTGGCTAAAGGGATTAAGGGAGCTCCAAAATGTCATGAGATCTACAAGTATACGATGTTTCCAAACATAATATATAATACATAACCAAACTGTATCGCAAAAGGTGATTTAATATATAATAAATAATGAATATGATAATTATTTTTTTTAATGCAATATGTAACTGATTAGCCCTCCCTCCCCTTAAAATGAAAAATCCTGATGATAATACTACACTCAAGGTCTTAATAAAGAGCTAAAACCGTTTAACGGTCGGAAAACGGGTCATCCACTCGACCGAGAGTATACACTACCTGTAACGTGTATACGTATATCACGGACCCATAAATAAATAACGTATCTGACTACGTGATTTTTACTTGAAAAATGTCAAGAACTCCAATGTACCGTATTAGAACACTTATACGGGTCCCGACGAACAGCTGTAAACGCAAATGGCTCATACCTATAAACATACACACACACGCACGTATACAAATGTGTGTTTAGGTGCGGTGCCCATTTATGCGGTTGTAAACGGAGACGTCCAATATTTTACACGTTTGAATATAATATTATAATACATGTTCTTAGAACATTATGAGTCGTGGCTGTTTTTTCCGGAACCACACAACTTTTTTCGATTCTCACACCTCTCGGCGAAATCAACTCATACGCTCGTCATCATAATATTATAATAAAATTAAAAATTAAAATATTATAATTTACTCTACCGCACTTGTTTCATAAGTTCATTAAATTTAGGTACGCTTTTAGTATACGTTTTTAAGGTATGATCGTATATCATATGCTGTGAATGCGTACACGTACAATATTATAAAACTTACAACATTCATATATTCCGTGATTTATTCACGACAAATGCTTGTGTGTTGGAGGTATCTAAACAACCATTTTAATATTAGTGCGGTCAACTTGGATCGAATAACAACTGTATATAATGTAATAATGTATCATCAAAACCATACATCATAATTCGTAATAATTAATTACTAATCAATGTACCATATAATATAAACCTATCTGGGTTAGTATATATATATATATATACATATGGGGTAATGGTCGGTAGTTTTTCCAATTAAATTTAAGTGTTTTGCTGTAGTTGAACAGCCTTTGATGATAGGACAATTGAGGTTCGCACAGAAAAAATATATAATCAAAAAATAATTGTTAAATATTCAGTGCTTTTTATTTTTTCGGTTTAATAGTTCCAAAATATGCGTTTCATATGAAAAATTAAATTGTCTAAATTCTAATTAATTATATTAGTTTTTAAAGTAAATATTATAAATTCGTAAAAAAAAACGTACCTTTTTATTTACCTTGTATATTATCTTAGCAGTTTAATGTCGGATATCAAAATATTTAAAAACTCATTTATTAAAGAAAATGTACTGCAAATATTGTGATATTAATTTAAAAATAAAACGGAATCAAAACCAATAATATGTCATGCGTATCTGTTCATAATTTCTTTGATATTATTTAAAACCCTATTTCAACAGACTGAAAGACTATAAAGAGATAAAATATATTATTTGCATTACAGTTTCAAATAAATAATTATTCATCGCATGGCGAAACAAATCATTTGATTTTCAATCGGTTGTGCCGCATTAATTCAAACAGCTTAATTAACTAAACACTATATTGACTGAAGACTTCAAAATAATATTCAGTACAATAAAATCATGTTTGCACTGAATCGTATAAACGTACATACAGTTTGAGTATATTATACTATAGTATACCTACGATGAAAACAGTAATTCATTCAATCAGTATTAAGTAATGAAAAATAATAATTATAACTTAGGTATTATAATTATTATAATTACCACAGCGGAAAAATTAAATCTACGAAACATATGCATATGTAAGTTACTGGGGTGAAATGTTCGAGTCTAGCATAATAAATGTGCCTTTGGCACGTGTACGTATACTATAAGATACTATTCGAGATTTAAAAAAAAAAAAAAAACCGAATGCGCCAAACGTTAGACGCGTATTATTCACAATTTTACCGGGAAGAAAATACGCCAATATCACGTTTCCAATCGGTTTATAGGGTGCATTAAAGTTACATAAACCTTTTTACGGGCGTTTTTTCTGCGTGGAAAAATTGGGTTCGTACATTATAATATATATGTATATATACACACACACATATATAATAATATTAATAATTAAAGAAACAACGTTGTGAAATAAATACAATATTTATTATATAATAATCCTTATTTATATCTGAATCTTAGACACTCAATATAGGTTTATTAATACAAGTGTTGATGTAAAGAGTTAATTAAACTTAGAATTCGAATTTTTCAAGAATTTACTTTTTTTCTAATGGTCTAAACCAAAGATTAGCTTTATATTTAATTTACACTACCCACGTAGAGTAAATTTATAGAAATTTTAAATTGTTTTTTTTTTTCTGTTTAAACGGCAAATAAATATCTTTTAATTTAAATATAAGATTTATACGTGTTTTCAATGAATTGTAAACGTTAATTAATTCATTAGTAATAAAAGTAAAAGAAATTCTTCTCCCGATCAGTTTTTAAATTACTAATTTTACAGCATACGAATGACATGGTATTAGATATAAGTCTACTTACAAGATAAAATACAACTACTCAATGATTAATTAATATAAAGACAATCTGAACCATGCGAAATAAATGAATTATTTTTATTCTAACGTTGTTTTCACAATGTTAGTTTAAGAAATATTTCAAATTTAAGATTAAATACAAACGTCACCGAAGAGGGTTTATTCAAAAACTGATGAAAATTAATTATTTAAAAGGTGAAATTGTATGATTTTATGACGGGTGGAGTCAAAAATCAAATAGTTTTCATTGTCCGGTCCAAGGTAAAATATACCAAATTAGGTATACTTGAAGAGAGTGGTAACACGCTTATTAATTGATTATTCATTAAAATTCTTAAGCCGAACTTGCTGTTTCTCATATAAATGAGCAACTAATAAATACGATGTCATAAACAATTTTATGACGTTCATATCACAATAAAGTATAAACGATGAAAATTGGGGTTCATTGAGAAATCGAATATTATTCATAAGCTCGAATCAGTTTTTCGTTCAGCCAACGGTTTTGCGAAACTTGAATGCTTCCAAAAATCTAAAATATACAATGTTCATGTAACTTTAATTAGGTTGTATTTAATTGCATAGTTATGTGAAGTATTTCGAGGACGATAAATAAAGCGGGAAAGATTGTAACGTCAAATAGAGATGACAAGGATATGAGTAAGAATACGACAAGGAATAGGGACAGGAAAAAAGGTCACGTCTGGAAAGTTCAAGCCGTAAGGATGATTAGTACCTAATGGAAGAGGAAATGTGCTGAGTGGAGTAGTCTGTTGTTTGTGACATGAAGGAAATAGTGGTATATTTATATAGAGTTGGAACTATTATTACAACAAATCAAAATCATTATTATTAATGCAATTAAAAATATTCATCTATAGCAATTTTATCAAACCAAAAGGA
The DNA here is from genome assembly GCA_025469195.1 of Chaitophorus viminalis. Lineage (NCBI taxonomy): Eukaryota > Metazoa > Arthropoda > Insecta > Hemiptera > Aphididae > Chaitophorus > Chaitophorus viminalis. The sequence continues at coordinate 45,454 of JAIPRK010001017.1, forward strand.
CCATAAAAACTTGCTTTTCCAGATAGCATTTAGCTGTATAAAAATTATAGGTTTGATGGAGCATTATAGTAATATAACGTTAAAAATATATTTCAATCACAAGAGATCAAAACAAATACTTCTTCATATATTTTTTTTTTTTTTTTGATTTTGGATAAATAATCAAATTTGTTGACATTATTTAACTTATTTTCTGTCCAGATCGTACCTATAAGGGTAAACCATAATATTTAACTTATTATTCACAGTACAGTTGTACGTAAAATACTGATTGTTATTCTCAACAAATCTTTAAAATTGAAATTAAATTTCAAACTGTTATTGTAAACAAATTATTTAAATTCATATATTAACATAATCAGCAATTTAAGTGAAAAATAAATCAATATTTTTTAAACTATATAACTTTATAAGTGTTTTCTTTTTCATTTTATATGGCATTTCTTAACGAGATTTTCCAAGGTAATTTCGTAGGATTTCCAGGGAATTAATATCCGGGATCTACTGGACATTACATTGTTCAACAAAAACAATACATCATTATTATTCTTTTAGCGTTGAATACGTGTACCTAGTTTATATTTTTTATGGCTTAATGAGTAATAATTAATAAGGCACGCGATTAGTTAAATCGTTAAAATAATAAGAGCTGAAAACACAAATGGATCTTAAAGTTTTCTAACAAAAGAATTACAACAACCCTTAAATCTCCCCGGCTAATTATCATTGATACCAAACTGCCAATATGACTTTGAATCGTTATTAAATAAATTTAATAAATATAGGACTACAGTCGTAAAAAAATATTATACCATTGATACTATTGTGTTATCATCCTTCAGATACGTGCAGCTCTTATATTGACATTAATTATAATGATAAATTATTTCAGTATTTTTACTATTTCCAGTACAAATGTATGAAATAGGTAGATACTATTATTAATAAAAATATTTGTTATTACTTGTATTAGTTTTTTGTATTTATACATTTTTTAAACGACATTAACATTAGTTGTTAATGTCAGGCTAAGACATTTTGATTTTTAAAAAGAAAGTTTTCTGGTTGGAATTATATTTCCACAAATATTCTTATTTTTATATTCGTACAAATTAGAATTTGGTATTGTTTAAATCATAATAATTCTTTGAAAAATAATTTCTTATGTTTCATTAAGGCCATTCCCTACTCTACGATTATAGAACGGCGTGACAATTATATGACACTATTATCCTAATATAGTTGTGAATTTGTAAAACTAAAGGTTGTCAACATTTCGACTTGCAACGGTGAGAACAGTACAAAAAATATAATATTAGGCCCTCGGTGCATATCATTAGGCAAATACCAGGAATATTAAATATAATACGAACTTAATGGACTTGATTAAAAAACTCAAAAATATAAAAATACTCCGTGAACACAAAATATATAAGTATACCTGTTTTCAATTAAAAAGAAGAAGTGCGTATAATAATATACTTTTTCAATAAGCGGATTTCCACGTGAAAAACTTCGATCGCCAACGAATCGAACTGCAGAGAAAAAATAAAGCAAAATGGGGAAAAAAAACACCGACGCGGATGTGAAAACAAAACATCAAAACGAAATTAAAAATACACTAAGGATATTAAAAACGGGATGGAACGATACTTCGAAATGAAAATGTTTTATAGTATATAATAATCCAAATGTAGTATTTTTAGTAATAAAAAAAAACACAAATCCAAGTATAACTGTTATGTTCCACGAGCTATTGTGGTTTCAGCGAATGTTTGCGCTACAGACGTACAGTCGTAGAAATAATTAATATCGTAAACCGTACAGATTATACGCAGATATATATTTATTTTTTTTTTTTTTTGTAAATGGAACACTATGCTATATTATGTACCTTTTAAAATGTCAATATCCTACAGGATTCGAGCGAAAATCGTGGCCTATAATATTCACCTACATATAAATAAAAAAAATCTTAACACTTATAATGTTATTTTACCGTCTAGAAACAGCTGCTTTTAAATAACTCTATGACGACATAGATTGTATCCAATATTAATTGTACATGAATTATTACCGACATAAATACGTATTATTGTGGCCGTTATCCAAAAGAGCACATTTTTCGGTAGATAAATTTAATAAACCGAAAAAGTACAAAAATACCTTTTCAATAAATAATACTAATAATAGCATAAACGTTCTTTTTAATAATAACCGTTTAAAATAGTGTATAATGATCAATTGTATTGATAAAAATATAATAACTAAATATATTTCCGTGAGATGTACCAATTATAGAAATGCAATCTTAGTTCTCATTGTATTTTATGAGTTTTAGCATACCTGTATATTTTCATCAGCTTAGATCTGGTTTACTTATCGCATATCAGTTTAAAAATTTTAAAATAATTCAGTTCAATAATATTATAGATGTAATAGCCAAAAATATTAAACATATGAAATGAACGAAAAGTTCATCAATATGGATATTGAACATAAGTACTTATACCTAATCATAATATCTTTTCAAAAAATATTTCGTTTTAGAAAGACTGTAGGAATTGTTTTAATTATTAACGTTTCTTATTATTAAGAAAATATTTTAATCACATTATTATAATAAATAGGATTGTACGGTTTTTTCCATAAACATCAGGGTATTATATTTAGTTGCACTTTTCGTAAAATCCAAAGCACTGATTTTTTTTTTTTTTTTTCGATAAATTTTACTGAAATACGATTGAACCACGGTACTCAAATTAATAATAATGGCTTATAACAGGTACACTTTTTTTAGCTGCACGAATGATTTCGAGTTCGTAAAATTACATTACATCGCGATAAATGACGGTATAAGCTGCATCAATCAACTTCATAACGTCATTTTCACTATTATCGTGGTACGTGACATCGTTAAAAGCAATATTTAATATTTATATACATATACGTGTATAAATACATTTATTTAAAGGTTTTTTTTTTTTTTTTAATTATTTTTATCGGCACCATGTACGATCCGCATGATTTACTTTGCCGTTGGTGGTCGATCGTATACATACCTAATGTATTGGGATCTCAAGAGCTTTTGAAATTCACATTTTCAGTAAGTTTCAGTTACGTACAATAATATTATGTAATATTCAATTTTATAACATAAAATCATATTTTTAGATGTTCTATATAAAGCAGATTTAATTAGGCGTATCAAACTTCATTCCGAGTATGTAAAATATAGTATAAATTAGTATGTATAATTGCTCTGCAAGAATTATTGTCAACTGGTTCAGCCCAACGAATCGTACTAATTAATGTATCCACATAATAGTTAATTTCATTCGTGGAGTTCACGACATCTAGTTACGTCTGAAAAACAGTAACACAACACTATTAGCCATGTACAATATATTTCTAAAATGAAAAACCAATTCGATCATATTCATAATCATTTCTTCGTACGGTCTACAGTTTGGTGTTTTCCAAACGGTTCAGTGTCGTGTCACGCTAGTGCGTGTCGTGAACATTTACTTTCGACTTTTTTTATTTGTTTTTATTAAATATATATGATGTTTTTCCTGCTTAGTGTACAATGAGTGGAAAAAGTTTGAGGACCACCGGGTCACTCTATATATTCAAATGAAACATTAGGGAAAGAAATCGAAGCTCAGTTTAATTGTTGGACTAGATCGGAAAATGAACGTTACAGTATCCTACACAACCACGCCAATATATTTTATCGATGTTATTATACCACCCTGGTAAGAAAATATTTCCAATCTTACGTCCCTCCTTTTGACGATCGAGACAAACCCATCTGGTCGAAATCGTAAGGAGAGATACGACAAAAAACACATATCGTGGTAAGATGATTAACACAAAACTCATGTAAGTGCTGCGAGAACCTGCATGATTTCGAAATATGATTATTTCAAATAAACAAATAACAATCGTGCATATTTCAATTTTCAAAATTGTGGAATTGTGGAGATCATCGATGAGTATCGCATTTCGAGTACCTATTAGGTGGGCGTAACCGTGTACATGCCTATATATACGATAATATCTATACACATTTCGCGACCGCGGTTAACTAAACTTAACACTGTCACGGCCATGTCACATCACATCATATCCATATTATAATAGTATTCAATTATTATTGTTATATAGTCATCGGCGCCACACATTGATGGTCGGCTTGTCATGGAAACCGGAACCCGACCCGAGACGCGATAGTGGTACACTGTCAGAATGTACAAACACCGTGCGTACAACTGCAACTACTGCCGCTGTACATGTATAAATAATAATATGATCATATGTAACATGATTACGTTATTGTCAACAAGTGTATACACGAAATGTATATAAGGCTGGGTCGTACAAGCACCATTATTACTATTATTAGTACCTCCTACTATCATGATAGTATTGTTATACTACAATAATATTATGTACTTTGGTCGTCTAGAAAACCGTTTTATAATAACACGTAGTTATACATCATAAATTGTGATATACCTATAGGGTGTCAAACCATAATGGAAATATCTACGTAGATTTTTATTATTTTATTTTTAATTTCAGTTTAATTAAAGAGGGTCTCATATTAAGCTCATATTATTCATATTTTACATTTATGACGTAGGTCACATGTTGAACCGTGAATCAGTGCATAAGTCGCACATTAGACTTTTACCCAATAATCAATATTATTACCGGATACGCTTAGCCTCTCCTATACACTTGTACTTGATTTAATTATTAAACCCTGAAGTTTCAATTGCGAAACAGGGTGTATATCTGCAGTATACCATATGCCTGTATAAAATAGGTACGCATAATGTGAAGCTCTATTAAACCAATTCGCCGGTTTACTTAAAAAAAACTCGCGTCTACCACACATGTATAAAAATAATTATATTTAATAATAATATGCAATTATGATTACCTGAAATAAATATACTAATTTTGTTCAGTAATAATTAATAAATAGAAAAACAACATTAATATTGCGGTATTATATTAGTAAAGGTTTATTATTATAATTTATAATGTGAGCCTGTATTGTCGGTCGTTGCATAATATGTTCGTTAACTCCAATAACAATACACTTTTCATTTTTATCACTCCAAAAAGATCAATGGATAAAAACTGCATATTTATCAGGTTTATTTTAGAAATTTATTTCAAAGTATCACATATTTTTAGTTAAAATCACACACTATGTATTCTTCTATAAATATGTTATTGGTATGGATGATTTATTGTTTCCATTGGATTAATTGCGGATTAGTTTATGTATTTCATTCGTGCGTACCTATGGCGAAAATCTAAAATCAAATGTACACTCTGCATTCTGCATGTACTTTTTGCTACATTACAAATTTTTGATGTGTGTGTGTGTGTGATACAAAAATTATTGAAAGCATTAAGAGGAGTAAGTGTTAATTAGTTAAAAATTTCAAGTATAGAAAGTTTAGAGCAAATATTCGAATAAATTATACTTGTATACTATAATTATTCAATTTATTATGAATACTCGTACTTTAGTTAAATTTTGTTTATTTTAGGAAACATTGAGTAACGGTATCAGGAAATTAAATTGTACAACTGCAAACTACTGCCTATATGAGACTGAATAATATTGTACTGAATAAAACTGTATAATATTTACATTTCAAAAAAGATGTGGTTATTATTCGTACCATATTTTTGGGTAGAAGTCATTAGGTAATCAACTAAAATAGTCCAAAAAATTGTGCGACTTCGATTTGCAACTTACTCTAATTTATAAGAGTCTACTTTATAAATAACAAATAGCAATTGTTTAAAATTTACAGTTTTTCATTATAAAAATATAAATTCGTTAAGCAAAAATGAAAATATCATGAAGTTTAATAGCAAAATTCATTACATAGGAAAATTCGTTGAACGGAATATATCGACTGTATGGTACTACGATGCATGTACTTACACAAGTACCTACATTTGGTGCACACGTTCAGCAATAGCATTATCGTCTCGAACCCTATGATAATAATATAGTAGCCATTAGCGTATTTAGGATTTTGCTGCTTTGGATACACATTTTTTTAATGCACCTCTTAGGTTCTTTTATATTGAAAATTCTCACTTATAAAAAAAAATTAAAACACGTGTGAATGTGTGATATGGTGATTACTGATTATAAAAATTACTCTCAGTAGCACCCGTGATAAAAAAAATAATCAAAGTAATATTTACTAATTATATTTTATGTTTACTAATGAAATGCCAAATAGTAGGTAAACGTATTAAAAATAATACAATTTAAATATTTAAGAGAAGAAAAATTAACATAATTAGATTAATATTTTTTGGCGCATTTGTGATCTTGCACAATTTTTAATTATTTCAGTATAGTTTAATGAATAGTTGTCAACTGAGTTTCAATATATAAAATTGTTAAATAATTTAATTTAGGTGGGTAAAAACTTGTTACAAAGTTAACTTTTTTAAAACTATTTATCTTAAATAGTTAGTTAATTTTTTTATCGGCTTTAACAAGTTTAATTAATTGTAGAAATAACTTGACTCTTCTTTAAAATTAATCAAAAATGATCAATCAAATTTTGAATTGTATTTTTTTTTTTTTTTAAATAATTCCATCCAATAAAAATACAAAATTATTTTATTAACTTGCTTACCTTTGTATATTATAATATACATATTATTTACTCTAAAAAAACTTAATTGGTTTCAATTTTTTTTTTTTCATTATCAGTTTAGAACAGTATCACCATCATACTGTCACAAATTCACAATATTTAAGATATTACCATTATAACATATTATATAGTCTGTGGTGTTATTAAAATCATGGCTCACAAAAAATGTTTAGTTTATGTATGGTCATAATAATTTTATAAATTCTATGAGTTTATGTTTAGACATATTCGATCAGAGGCATCGGGCCACTCTATTTAACACACATCATTAACACTAGAGTTATTTATGTGGGGAAATTGATTACCTAATATTATCTTAATAGACCATTTTATTGATATAAAAATTTATGTCTAACTTCCTAAATGATTGTAATTTATAAATCTCTTAAAAAAAAATTCCTACTAAAATTTATTGCCCCCAAAATGCTACCCGGGGCAATTTCTCCTCTTGCCACATAAATACGCCACGGATAGAAGTAAGATACATATGATAATATAATGTATCGTGCCCGTCAATATCATACAGCGAACGCGTTATCGAAGACGTTTGCGGACCGAAATCAAACAATGATAACGAAATAACTGCAAAGGTATATAATATTTTATAATTACACGTAGAGCCGATCTATAACAAAGGCACGAAGACAATACACAAATGGAGCCTAAGCCTCACTTGAAAACAGGGTGGGTGGGTAGGTGGTATTTTTTGAAGATTGCCAAAAATGAAATTTGTGTATTTACTCTTTCTTATAATTGTTTAAGTATTTATTAAATATTTAATAAGTATTGCATTTTCATAGGACTGTATGTAAAATGTATATTGTGCGTGTAAAAAATATTAATTCCTTGCCCTGCATGAAGAAAAGGTTTTGTTCGTTACTGACCCATAACACATTAATATGTCATATTGATATTATTATTGTTATTATTATATGTTTATATCTCATTTGGCTGCGTTTCGAGGCGCATACAACTTCTTCGACACACGTCAGGTGCACTCATTGTAAAACGCACACACACACACTTATCGGAATAACTGAAAGTCTTGTTACAACCGTTATCACCGGTATAATATAGTATACCACCTATTATTATTATTATCATATCCTGGAGAAATTCACAGACTTTGACACGGCCGATTGGCTTCGCGGTCGCCAACGCCACGATTGCGGATGACGTTAACGCGTAAAATGCAACCCATTTGGCGTCTCGAGACATCTTTGTTCGTCGTGTTATCGGTTCGAGTAGGGTAGAGAGTAAACATGTCACGACAACAACGTTTCCGACCGTCAGCAAAATTTAATAATAATGACAATAATACTACGACGGCCCGGATAGAGACGATAGAGTACTGTTGTACTACCCTGATAAGACTTTCGATTCCACATGGACATCTATGGATATTATTCCTTTATCTTTCTCTCTCTCTCTCTCTCTCTCTCTCTGATTTATCGTTTCTATCGTTTCAAAAACCCGACGGCATTTATGTTTTGTATCCATTAGAATATTATATAGTAATAATAATAATAATAATAATAATAATAATAATAATAATATACACAGATAATTTGTAAAATACTCTTTTTCATAAGGTACGCAGATATCATTTTTACATTTTACACATATACGAGTACACAGTAAGAAATTTTACTAAAATTGTATTTTTACATAAATCAATTTGTTTTGCGGTCAATACTTTTAAAATAATAACAAAAAGGCTTATGATAAATGTATAAATTATGAAATATCATTAAATAATACTTAATACTCAATAATAAAAAAATAAAAGTTCTTGACTACAGGAGTTTCATTTTGATACATAAATGTATATAGAACAATATGCATTGCGTGTAATACAAGTGTTTTTTTTTTTTTTACCTAATTTTTTAAGTCGAAACTAGTAGTGAATATCAATACTTCAATATTTTAGCCCAGAATTTTTATTTTTATATCAAATATATCTTTATTTTGTTATTATCATTAATTTAAGTATTTAATACTATTTTATTATTAGGTATTAATATTAATTTCTGTACATTAACTTTAAAGCCATTGAATATAGTTGCAAAGTAAGCAAAAAAAAATCCATTATAAAACTAAATTTAAAGGTTTTGTTGTGAATTAATTATATAGGATCATCTTGATACTGGGAATTAATTATTTATATGAAGGTCTTATCCCATCTTGATGAATTACTGAAATTGAATCTTAGTTCCAAAACCATTTGTCAGCAATTTAACTGATTTAAAAATATCTTAAATATTGCATCTGCGTACGAGATATCTAAGTAAAAAAAGAACGGGTAGGCCTCGCTTTGCTGTACAGATAGGGGTGGAGTGTACCTCGTTTATAGGATAGGTTATTATTACAATGGATTTATTAAATTTGGATGCAATGATAGATTTTGTGAAAATTTCATGTTGTTGCGGTTTTTTGTTTTTGAGTTAGAGCATTTTAAAAAAATGTAGTGTGTAAAAACGTGATTTTGCGTAAAATTTCCCGTTTTTTCGTAATTTTTTTAACGTTTTATTCGATTTTTGCAAAAAGTATTAAAAAAATTGGATTTTTGACTTGCCCAAGTACCATCTGCATTCACTTTCCTTTCAGAAAAGTTGCTGTATAAGCAAATCGAAGCATTTTTACTGCAAAAAAAGTTGTCGTCAGATACAAAAAAAAAAAAAACACACATCATTGTAAAATCAATAGATACCATCACTCTGTTCAGAATCTAAAAAATATTTAATTTTTTCATATGTTAACAAAAACGTCTAGCATTCATCAGGTCAAACTGTGACTTTTATATTTTTATGCATTCTTTAGTAGTATATACCATAGTACATATATATTTGTAAGGTGTGTCTAGAAAGTTCGGAAATGTTCAACACAATTTGAACTTACTGAATGTTTTCAAACTTTCTAGACACCCTGCGCATGTGTGGAAGTAGACGTCCACCTGAGAATTTGAGCACCACATTCTTTTCCCTTCCGAACTCTCTTATGGGCAAGTGCGGTATATTATATCTTGGGACGGATAAAAGGTAATAACCATAAAAAGAAGAAAGTGAAATTCTAAATAAAGTTTGTTATGGCTAAAAACTATTACGGAACATGATTATTATAAGTTATAACATTTTAAATTAGTAAGATATATTATAAACAATTCACGAACACTCGGTCCATTATATTAAATTTTAATTTAACCAAAAGTTTAGTTGCCCATGATCGTATAGATATTATATTTTCAAAACAAATAATGAATATTTTGTTTTAGTTTTGTTTTACCGACATTTTTTTATTTTTTATTTATATTATTATATGACTCGCTTAAACTACGATAATACGCGTTCGTTAGATGACACGATAATTATTTCATTTTTAATATAAACCTTTACACATTTGTTGATTCATTTATGAATTATTCAAAACCACGAATAATTATCATGTTTATTGATAGTACCTAATTGATAATATTGTAATATTGTATATGATTTAAAAATTGAAGCGTAATTTTACGGTCACTAATCCTGTAAAAATAATTTGACCAGGCCAAGGATGCAATATGCATTCCACACTATCCCAGCTACAAAAGTTTTAAATAGAAAAATGAAATGTTGATAAAACATTATAAAAACCTTAAAGACAACTAACCCAGATAAATAAATACGAGTATAGTATTAAATCAAAAATAATAAAGGGGAAGAAAAATCATATAAATTCAGTTTTTGTGTCTATCGATATCAGCTTTAAAATTTCGTTATCTGCATTCTTGATTCAATATATTATTTGAACTGTTTAATAGTTATCCTTTTAAATATTTTTTTTTTTTTAATTGAACAATTGTATACAAGCACTGTCACACTATAAGTTACGAGAATAATTCGGTTTAGCAGAGTCGTAAACAAGAAGAATTTAATTTTTTTTTTATTAATCGTAACAAAGATTTATATTCTTTTAAAAATGATGTTGTGAATATATTTCAATGACAACCAACAACCAATAGTTTTATTTTCCAAATGTTCAAAAGATTGAATAATTCATTCTCAATAAAACAACCAAATCTATATGCTTCACTTTATTGCAATAATCATTTTTTCTATGATAATAAATAGTCCTCCGTAAAATTATATATACACGAAAAGTGTAAAAAACATGTATGCATATATGCAGCTATTATCATCAAAATACGCTAAATATGTAAAAACTCATAAACTGTATTTATGTTTATTTGAAATGTCATTGAAATAAGTATGAAAATTTATAATTAATATAATTTATAATATTTCTTGTTTATTGTGAGTATATGTCTCTTTAGCTTATTAATATTAATTTCAAAAGGGTTAAAAACAGTTTCTGCTAATGTCTGGTTTAGGAAAATAGATAGAAACCTCTGAGACAATTATTTTTCAGGTCATTTAAAGAAGCTTTAGATATTTTGAAATGGATTATAATTTTTTTATAAATATATATATATATGTATATATATAGGAGAAGACTCCGTAATTTAAATTATGCTATCGTCTCAATGAATTTTATTGAAAGGTTAAAGAATGATTCCAAAAATAAAACTTTGTACCAACAATAAAATATTTGCTAATTAAAATTTGTATTTTTTTTTTTTTTTATAAACTATTTCGGCAAAATAACAAATACTTTGTGAACTATATTTTTCAACAATATTAAAATGTATTATACGTTATTCCTACATAGGTAGTTTTGATATAAATTGAATAATCACACGCCACGCACGTCGTCCAAGTGTAGTGATACATATATAAAAACATGTTATATGTAATATTTTGATCACGTAAAAACATGAGCATCGGATTTGTTTAATCCCATAGGACCCAGAAAGATTGAAAAAAAACAGGATTTTGTACGTTATAATATATGACCGGAAAATCACTTCGATGCGGCTACGTAGGATATACATAGGTACTACAGTTCCGGGAGTTTTAATCGAAACCGTTGCTATTATAAAATGTCAGAAATAAAAATAACCGGATGAGCCTCGCTCTGCTGTACAGTTGGGGGTGGAGTGCACCTCGTTTATAGGATAGGTCATTATTACAATGGATTTGTTAAATTTGAATGCAATGATAGGTATCATTGTATACGAATAACGATTCTGAACGGAGTTAATATATTTGTCTAGGATATAATACATTGTTATTTATAAATATTGTAAAAAGTATATTTTATTTTGAAACGATAAATATATTTTTCAATAAGGATGGGTTGGTAGTTGCATGTTTGTAATGTTTGTTTTTTGAAATCCTGTTAACACCACAGATATATACAATATATATACATATACATTGTATATATCTGTGGTTAACACCGTGGGTGTATTTAAAACACGGCTAAAGATATAGATATAGTTTCTATAGCCGTGATTTATAAAAAAGAAAAGTTCAGGGTTATGTAATACTATCTATTAACCTTGGTATATTATATATCTTTTTTATGCTACCTGCAGCCGTAGTTATCACACTAATTGGTGATTCAAAATTTGTGTTGATCAGTGTCATCTATCAAATTCATATTTCAAATACTCACTATAATCTGAATTTTGAACACCGAATATGTAATAATCTTATTGAATTGGATTGAATTTATTTTAATTTTGATGCGTGATTCATTGATATTATAAAATGGATAACATTATGCTGTTCTATAGAAAGCAGTCTTGCACAAATTTTCTATTTGGATTGAATTTATACTTTTCGAATAAATAATAATAACAAATGATTAAAATCGTTTGAGAACAAATCGCTATTTTATGCAATTTCGTAAAAATTTAAATTTCAAACGGTCATAAATTTTTTTCCTCAAAGTCCGGTAGAAATTTTTAAAGATTTTTGAAGAGTAGCTTTAGAAAAGCTAAAATTTTGAAGCATGAACAGAATAAATTTTATGAATTTTTATCTACAAAAGAACTTGCAAATTATCGTGATTTTGACACATTTTATACAAATTTGAGTTTTATGGGCTTATAAAAAAATTTTTATGAAAAGATCTCCGATATTTTTTAGTTACAATAAGGTTAACTTATTATAAACCTTGTATTAAATTTTTAAGAGTTTTCGGACAGCCAAATAAATTTTATAGATATTTCAAAAAAAAAAACTTACAAAAATCGAAAATTTAAACTGTCTTTATATAAGTCAAAAAAAGCCAAAATACTTTTAAAACTTAACCATTTATAGAAAAAGTCAATATAAAGATTTGGTGAAAATGTCAAGTGTTTGTGATATTTATTTTTTGAGTTACAGCATTTAAAAAAAATGTATTTTGTTAATACGTGAATTTGCGTAAAATTTTCCGTTTTTCGTAATTTATTTATCGTTTTTTTTTGACATTTTTAAAAAGTTCTGATAAAGTTGGATTTTTGACATGCCTAAGTACCATCAACATTCACTTTCCTTTCAGAAAAGTTGCTATTTAAGAAAATCGAAGCATTTTTACTGCCCCAAAACGTGATGACAGACACAAAAATAAAAACACACATCATTGTAAAACCAATAGATTCCATCACTCCGTTCAGAATCTAAAATAAAACATACAATTTTTATGTGAAAATAAAACCAGAATTCAGTTTTATGAATTAATATTCTATAAAATTTAGACTCTAAATAGTCTAAACTAAAAAGTACTAGACTAAAAACATATCTATTTACAGTTAACATAGAGTTCACATTCGTGAATAGTATAGTATAATCGATACTCTCGAGGTTCAAGTGTGAAAAGTGCGTTTTAAATAAATATTTCCTTTGGTAACAAACGCTTTTGATTTTACTTGAGTCTAGAGTTAGGTAGTCGAATGAAAAATTCACGCAAAATATTGAATCTTTAAAATGATTTAGAAAAAAAATCTAAAATGTAACAAATCAATATTGAGTATATTACGTTTAATACCTTATACATATTAGTGATAGGTAACAATATCTCACACCAAAAGGTTTAACAGTTTACAGGAGAAAATTTGAAAACGTACAATGTTACAATTTCGTTTAATTACATGAACATATATGATTTATCCTATCTGTACAGATTTAATCCAGATAGGAATGCGGTATTTATCATGAAGATTAAAAGAAAACGTATGTATAATGTTTACAGTTTGTTGTAAATTACGAGCTTATCCTTAAACAATCATACCTGTTTTTCGTCACAAAGTGTAAATTATTCATATTTAATAACTTAATTACACTTTTATGGTAATGCGTTTACTTGATAATATCAAAAAAAGAGGTTTTATATGATAATGGTGTTAATATTACTAGAGACTCATGTAATAACGATATACTTGCATGTCATAATAAATTATAAGAGAGAGTGTCAACTATATATATATATACATATATACCGATTAGGAAAAGAAAAGGTATTTATGTTCCGCCATTAAGATATATTTTATATTCATTGTCTCGCCGTATTCTCATATTTTACAATAAAATAATAATATGCAGTTTATGTAGAGATATAATCCAAATCATTGATGAAAAATTGTTACCGTCATTGATTATTGTAAATTGTAATGAACTTATATAATTGTATATAATAACGACGATCATTTAAATAATTGAAGATAAGTAGTATAGATTTCTCTTTTACCGCTTATTGCAGATTTAGGCGGAAACAGATAATAATATAGTATTTCAATTGGTTTTAATTTCTATTTCTATACCATTAAATAGTATATTTATATGTTTTTATAACATTTACGAATTTAAAAAGAATAAACTTAATAATTTATACGGAGTAAAATTAAACATGGCAGTCATTGTAGTCTTGAATGAACACGTTATAATAATAATACATTATATATATATATATATATGTGTGTGTGATGGTTATATTATTTAACGACAGCACCTGTATTACTGCACAGTATACGGTTAGTTAACTGGGAGACATTTTTCCTAAAAGTTAATTTTCCCAATACTTTTAGATTCTGAACGGAGTGATGGAATCTATTGATTTTACAATGATGCCTGGTTTTTTTTTTTTTATATATTTTTGTGTCTGACGACACCTTTTTTGGCAGTAAAAATGCTTCGATTTGCTTAAACAGCAACTTTTCTGAAAGGAAAGTGAATGTAGATGGTACATAGATGAGTCAAAAATCCAACCTTTCCAATACTTTTAAAAAAAAAAACGAAAAAAACGATAAAAAAAATTACAAAAAAACGGGAAATTTTACGCAAAATCACGTTTTTACAAAATAACTTAAATGTTTCACCAAATTTTTATATTGGCGTTCTCTATACGTGGTTATGTTTTCAAAGTATTTTGACATATTTTAACTTATTTATAGACAATTTAAATTTTCAATTTTAGAAAACTTTTTTTTTTAAATATCAATAAAATTTAATTGGCTGGCCGAAAACTTTTGAAAATTTAATACAAGGTTTATGATAAGTTAAACTTATCGTAACTAAAAAATATCGGAGATCATTTCACTCAATTTTTTTTTTTTTATAAGCCCATAAAGCTCAAATTTGTATACAATTTGTCAAAATCACGATAATTTGCAAGTTATTTTGTAGATAAAAATTCATAAAATTTATTCTGTTTATACTTAACGTTCAAAATTAAAATCACTAGGTTATCCATAAGCTATTCTTCAAAAATCTATAAAAAAAATTGTACTAAACTAAAAGGAAAAAATTTTATAATCGTTTGAAATTTAAATTTTTACGAAATTGCATAAAATAGTGATTTTTCCTCAAACGATTTTAAATATTTGTTATAATTCAAAAAGTATAAGTCGCAGAAACTTGAAATTTTTACCAGCTGTTAAAATTAGCATAGGCATTTGAAATATTCGATTTTTTTACATTTTTTTTTTTATAATCGGCGGTAAAAAATATTTGGCTGGTACAAAATACTTGAAAATTTAATAGAAAATTTCACAGAAGTATTTCTTATTGTCATCTAAAAATTATTGAAATTCATAGGTACAATTTTTTTTATAAGCGTTTAAACAGTGAATATTGACATAAAATTGCATGTAATATAATATAATATAATATATAATATTCTAGACTGACAAATGATATTGGTTTTTGAAATTTGCTCTCACTCAAAAATCAAATAAGGCAAACATTTGAAATTTTCACCAAATATATAAATTGGCTTTTTCTATACATGGTTAAGTTTTCAAAGTATTTTGACTTATTTATAGACATTTTAAATTTCGATTTTTGTAAGTTTTTTTTTTTTTTTGAAATATCTATAAAACTTATTTAGCTGGCTGAAAACTTTTGAAAATTTAATACAAGGTTTATAATAAATTTAATTTATTGTAACTAAAAAATATCGGAAATCGTTTCACTCAATTTTTTTTGAAAAGGTCATAAAGTTGAAATTTGTAAAAAAATTTGTTAAAATCGCGATAATTTGCAAGTTATTTTGTAGTTGAAAATTCATAAAAAATTTTCTGTTTATAACTAAGGTTCAAAATTGTAACACTAGGTTATTCATAAGCTACTCTTCACAGATCTATAAAAAAATGTTCTACTGGCCTTAAAGAAAAAATTTTATGACTGTATGAAATTTAAATTTTACGAAATTGTATACTATTGCATTATATTTCAATCTCCTTATATTTAAATATAAAATACTACATTATTATATACCCATTTTAGACAAACATATTAACTTCGTTCAGAATCGTTATTCGTATACGATGATATCTATCACTGCATTCAAGTTTAACAAATCCGTTGTAATGACCTATCCTATGAACGAGGTGCACTTCACCCCCAACTGTACAACAAAGAGAGGCCCATCTGGTTCTTTTTTTTTAAAATATTTAATTTATTTTCTGAATACCTATCGTTTTTCCAAATAATTTATTTTCCCAGTAGAAAATATTTTTACTCGTTCACGTTATATTGCTTTTTTAATATTTTCACACTCTGGAAGTTCTATTAAAATATCTAATGGTACTTATTATAATTCTGTTCTCAGAACCTGCATAAGAGGTTCTTCTGGATGCTCACTAGCTTTTTTCTTTATACCAGATATAATTTTAATTTTTTGTATAATTCTAAAACGTGAACTTCTTCTAAGTTCAGTGCGTGGTTGTGTTTAGAATGCGAAGATATTTGTGGCCTTTCATGACATTTTATGTATCATCAGTATACAATAAAGTCTGAATCGCATTAATAATATACTCCTTTTCAGTACCCCTGAATTAATAATCGTGTTTAGCAGTGGGTTAAGATTTTTATTTCAGATAGTAGCTTGTATGGTAGTAAATTGTTAGTACCATCCATAGAGTAACAACCAGATACGATTTGCGCCGGTGTGTTACTATAAGACACAAATAATACAACAATAATATAATATTATAATATATAATATAAATATATAATTTATTACACAACTATTTCAAAGTTCATATTTTTAGTGATAAATTGGGGATCATAAAATTTGGAAAATATTAATTGCGAAAAAAATGGCTTACAATTGGTTAGTTGACGTATACTGCAGGCGAGTTGGAAATATAAAACAAAAGTACTTATAGTATTATAACATCGAAAATTGTAATATTTAATAACTATTTTTAAACCGTTAAAGGAATAGCGAGTTATAAACAATTCCGTTCATTTCTGTCGTACATCGTACAGTTAAGGGCCGGGTGAGTGCACGCGCGTGTGTGTATGTGTATGTGCATGTATAGGTAATGCGGTAATAGTATAATATTTCACCGATGAGCTGCAGACAGACGATAAGCGTGGTTTTTAATTGAACGCACTTTTTTACGAGTGTATCATCATCCTGCAATACTTTGCTCCGAGAATTGAGATACATATACAGCACGGAACTTAATATTCATTTAAAAATAAATTCACGGACGATATTAACTAACAGCAGTTCAGTGCGAGTACTTTGATATTTTAATTCTACGCAGCACCGCTCGCATCTCCCTCTTCAGATATATATATATATATATATATATATATACTATTCATACTCGATCAACAACTGTAAAACTTGAACAATGAATTATTATAATAATACGTACAACAACATATAAATATATATTTATTTTATCTATTTCGTTCGCGGGATCGCCGTTCTGGAAAAACAAAAATATAATTAGAAAAAATCTGAAGGAAAGAGCACCTAGATGTACAACCGAACGGTAAAGGCACCGGAACGGTATAAAAACGATTGACGATTTTTTGTTATGAAATTTTTTTCATGCTTGTCATTGTTTTAATCAAAATTTAATTGTCATGTATTTAAAAATATGTTATTTTCACATGGCTTGCGTTTTCAACGTTCGTTCTGTATACTTACGAAAGAATTACGCGTTTAACTGCCATCACTTTTTGAACAAATTATTTAGGTATTGTTCATTGACCGTATATAACTACGCAATAAAAAATAGATAGAATACATTTTATTGTCTTATTTGTTATTTTATCTCGTCTTAAATTAGCACAACTACATTACAGAACCATTATATTATACTAATTTTATTTATGGAATCTGTTGTCGAATTCACTAACTATTCGTAACATAAGTACAAATTTGCTGTTAAATCGATAAATGATAGTCATAACAATATCTGTTTTTGTAGTTATTGTTAATGTATTTAAATTATATTTAAAAAGATTCAACCCATGAGTAATATTAATAAAAAGATAAAATAAATATATAATACGATTCAAATAAAAAATATATTTATCGTACCAAAAAAAATAAAAACAACAACAAAATTACCATCTCTTATATCTTCTATTTTTATTTATATAGCTTTAGTAAACATTATTAAGCTCAACAATTACAAAAGTATATATACATAACAAAAATAAAGGTTACATAATGTATAAGACTTGAGAAAACAATAACAATGCGTGTGCATGATTAATAAAAACTACATGGAAATAAAGATAATATTAAGATAATAAACTAATAGATTGAGAGTCTCTAATATCTACTCGTAAACATATTTAATTTAAGCTAAACAGTTTTTTAAAAGAAAAGATGTATGAAAAAAAGTTAGGCAGGTAGTGAGGTATACCTATTAAATAAAAAATAGATGTTTTTGTGCATAACGTTCCACATGCGTTCAATGAATTCGGTCATAATAATTAGAAAATCATCATTTCAAATTTTTATTTAGATTCAGTTTCATTAAACTTTTTCCGAAAATAATCACTGTCGCATATTAAATATATATATATATATATATATTAAATGTATGCTAATAATACCTTTAAATATCATAATAAATAACACTATTCCAGACAATATTCCACATCACAGTCTAAATTAATATTACTTATTATACTTATTAATTATTATTACCGTCCTCTAGGGCCTATGATTCAAATTACATTAATGGTAGAATTATGATTTATGACCATGTGTTAACGAGATTAAATTATACGATGCGTTATGGTTCCAAAATTAATTAAGACGGCTTATTATTATTGTTAAAATTGTGTATTACTATACAAATCTGAAACCAGTATTTAAATTAAAGCAAAAATAAACTTTGATAATTTTTTAAAAACTCAAAAAAAAAAAAATCAAATTAATTTTATTAGTTTTTGTTCTAACCTTAATAATTTTATTGTATAATACATACGCAGATATTAGCATTCTACAACTCTTAACTATACGAGTTACAAATAGTAAAAAAAAAAAAAAAAAAAAATTGAATAAGCGTGTATTAACAGTAACTGCTGTTGCTGTGTATGTTTATAAAAAGAAGTTTTACACAACCAATAATATCATTTTAATCATTTAAATCAGTTACAGGAGCATTTTGACTGTAATTTCGACCCACCAAATATTAAAAATATTCATATGTACGTATACGTAAATATATCTGGAAGACATTTAGTGAAAAGTAAAAACGTCAATAAATAAATCTAAGAATGAAAATAAATAAATAAAAATAAATCTACTGAAAGTGAAAAAGACCGAAAAAAAACTAATGTAAAATTTCGATTATTTTATTCTACCTAGTACCTAAAAATAATATATATATAGCTAACATTTTAGTTTATGTTAGAACAAGCGAAAAAACTGTAAATGCCAACAAAATCCGAACTCTACTTATCACAATATAATATTATTATGTCATAGTCACAAATTATAGTCGTCCAACTATTTAGCTAATTCAAAATTATTTTTCCTGGTTAAAATTAAAACGTTTTAGCACAGTCAATACTTGCATTATGTTTTAAAATATCTAAATAGGTACGTTAATCGTATTAGTTTCATCGGATGTTGGCGATTTATTTTTCATAAATATTGAACACACTGACACACCCAACTTTGCTAATATTGTTTACTGGATCAGGTGGTTTTTACATAATAAATACATAGAATTTATAATTAGACAGATGAAAATGTTTAAAGCACTTTTCGAGGCTTTGCATTATTTTCCATCTTGGCGTCATTATTATCTGAAATGGGTTCACTTTAATTTCTCTGTATGCGCAGTATTGATTATTATATTACTGTGTAAACTTTCAAACTATAACATATTGCGGAATAATGTATGTCAATGCCAATTTGTAATAATTGCACCGTATTGAGTGAAGTTAGGCAGGCTTCACGTAGTTATGGGAACAAACTATAAATCTAACTATTAATCTTAACTATAAATAAATATGTGCAGGTAGCTTGCTGTTGTGTTAAATATGTACTCTAAACTGTGTAGATATACTATGCCAATATGATATGGTTAAATATGGTCACTGATATTATAAGTTATACCTAATTTTTATTTGTTTTTTTTTTTTAAAAAAATTTCAGTTTAATTATTAAGTTTGACAATTGAAATAGGTAAAACATGAAGTTATTTATTTCGATGATTAGAATATTAAGAACAATACAGCAGAAAAATATGAAAAATATTGACTGATGACGATACGATACAAAAAGAAATTAGAATTAATTAACTGATAAATTAACAGAATTGGATAGTCAAATACAAAAAATAATAATATCAATGTGTGTGAAGAAATAACTAATAAAGTAATAACGTAAGTAAGATAATATGATTCATTAAAATACACATAATACGTACAAGCTATAATTATTGTTTTTTCTAACGTATTATAGTTCAATAATAATTATATTTATGCATGGGTACCTCATTTCACTCTGAACCAAACTCAATTGACAATTGCCAATATTATTTTCTGCAATATTGAACAATGTGAATTGTTTTACAACTATTTTGCATTTTGTACACATTGATTCCGTTTATGTTTACTGCATTTCATAGTTAAAATACCATGTATGTACGAATATACTGAATCTACAACTCGTTTTCATGCTTTTATTTATTTAGTATTTTTCAAATATTGATTGTTGAAAAATGTTACGTTTGTATAATATAAGATCATATTTTCCAATACTTAAATTAATTGTCCGCTTAAGGAGTATCATGTGATAGCGTTAACTATTGTTTTTTAAATGAATTCACTAGTTTTTTGCAAATAATTATTCAATTAATTTTTCTTGTTTTTTTTTATCTAACGTAATCAAAATTGGAAGCAGTACTTTTGAAATTATTTAAATTTTAAGTTCCATATTAAAAGTGTAAATTAGTAAAATAATAGATGTATTATTAATATTTTCCTTTTACCGTTATAGCTTTAATATTACGCAAAAAACTCATTCACATTGTATATGTATATCCATTTGGGTAAAATAAACATTTGATGATTATTTTGGTAACCTATATGGCTATATAGTATATATGCATATGCAATATTATGATAATATTCTAATTATTTTTCACTTTTCATAGCAAATTTTAAATTTGAATAACTTCGAATTTTCACAACGTTACATCGAAAATTCCAATAAAATTAACTGAATAAAGATATAATAATATTTATGTAACATTATAATAATAAAAAATTATATGCTAAACATATTCAAAAAATCAGGATTTGGAAAAACGCAAATTTTAAGCAACGAAAAGGGGTGTGCATTCTTAATATAGATCACACTATTTATCATAAAATATCGCATTGATATGTGGTTCATCGGTATATATAATTATATTATAATCGGTGATTTAATAATTATTAATACATTTTCACAACGCTACGTCGTGAACCACAAAATAATTATAATGTAATTGGTGAATACGACTGCGCTACCATCCTTTATACTCATTATAATTTTTAACGAATTCATTGTTTTATTGATGCAAAAAAAAAAATCGAAGTCTACTAACAAAATATAGGTATATACTATATAAAAATAAAATAGTTGTGTCAAATTTAACTTCACCAAACATTTTCGCAAGAACGTTGATTATTCGTCGAAATTAACGTCGTGCACTGATTTTATATTGTATAAATTATCACGATCGCGACTGCGATGAATGTACGAAAAATGTGCAATTCAAAATTTTCGATTTGAATAAACTTCTTAATTTAATTTCAACTATTATAATTCAACGCTTTCTGTTTTATTTTTCGATTCGATGCCCACGTTTAGTCACAAATGCATTTCGTTAATACGCACACTGTAATTAAAATTAGATTAAATTTTTATGTTTTGTTGTACTTATTTGAAGATGAAATAATCCTCATCAGCGTGGATGACTGTTGACAGTTTTATTAATTTAAATTACAATTTATTTTTTATCGGTATATAAATTCTATTCTGTTATTTATTTATGACTCATGTACTTAATGATCATCAATCTAATCATTGATTGCCGGGTTTGATTTTACTAATGAAACATTTAAAACTACTTTTAAAAATATATTAATAAAAATTTCGTATACATGCATCGAAAATAGATAAAATTATTAATTTTAGTTTTAATCCCACGGTATTATTATATCAAAATGATAACGAATTACTATTATTCTATTATAACTACTTTAATGCTAATTTATTTGAAATCGAAGGGCTTCTCCGTATAGTAATCACAATGAAAATACAGTTGTACAGGTAGCACACGACGGTTTCGGTGCTAATATATTTTATTGGATGAACACATTTAGTAGCGTTGTTTGTTTAGTTTGTTATCACTTATATATTTTTTTTTTTAACGATTCCCTTTTGTAAAGCTCTATGATATAAATGATTTATACAATTACTTCATTGGTCAACATAGTTTATTATAGTGATAGGTGTAAAAATACTTCCAACATCCTCAATTGATTGAATTATTTTTCAATTTTCACACCAGTGATGAAAAATCAAAATGTTCAACTACCCGAGCTGAAATTGTAATGCAACAATGATCGTATCGCGGTAACGTTTTCTCGTTTGTCTGCTGTCATAAAGTGCTGAGTGATCAATAATCAATATTTACTCATCAATTTAATAATAATTAGTGATCGATGCGTGTTTTTTGGTGAGATGTGTATATTTTTATAGAAACCGTCGTCAACTCAATCACTTTTCTAAAGCTTACAATCGAAAAATTCTGTAATAATTTTTTTTTTTTATATATTTTAATTTCTCGTGCGTTTGGAAACATTTGATGATACTAAAATTGTTTTATCGTCCTTAAAACATTCAATGGTACATTATTTATAGAGGTAGAACGTTAATTAAAACAAACAGAAAATTATTATCTTTGTAAGACTATATTTTTAAGTAATCAAATTACTTTTTCAAAGACATATAATTTAACAATTATAAGGAAGGGCAATATTGAGACCTAAAAATGTTACTAATGCTTTGGACTTCCATAACACAATAATATAATCCATGTGCTTTTATTTCTTTAGTATTTTAAACAGTCTTTCGTAGTTTATTTGCAAAATCTGTACCATAAAATGGTATAAAATTTAACATGGCGCGTCATCTCAAGATGGATCTGCGTGTAATTGGTTATCATTTTTTCATTTTAATGGGCATAAGAAACTTTCGAGACTTATTTAAATACACATTACAAGGAAGCTAATGAAGATTAAACTCGTATTTGTGTTTAATTTTCTCAAAGTACATAACACATTAAGTCGTATTTTTCGTGCGTAAATGAAGAAAGCCCTCTTAATTTAATTAGCTGTTAAATTGTATAAACTTTGAGAATATTTGCACGTATAATATTATGTTTAATATAATTTGGCGTGGATACAACCACGATGACAACGTTTAAACAATGTATATATTATAGATAATCATTTCTACAAACCCCTTGAAATGTGTAACTAAATGTATTTTGATTTGAAGTGCATGCAAGGTACAACGTGGTACATCGTTCGTTTAATTTCCCATTAAACATTTACTACACTATTACAGTACACGTATCGTTGTTATATACTCAATAAAATACATATCGCACTTTACTGTCTTAGTAATAACGAAACAAACTAAAACTGTATGAAATTCCGTTATATTACATATTACAATAATAAATTTACAATTAATTTTTTCTATTCCACACGGCAGACACACACTCGGATATTCGATAAGACCATGATAATGTTAATTATTCTGTTGCTTAAACATATTAACAGTAAGGTCTTGATACGCATATAACGGATACATATGTTAGCATTATATAAATAATACAATAATAATTTTAATTGTTAACGTTAAATCAAATTTCAAGAGTTTTAATCAAGTGGAAGTTTCTTTTTTTGTTAAAGTGGATTTTATTAACCGGCATGATTAGGTAATTGACCTTCTAATATAGTAAATATATATGTAAATTATATATCTTTAGAAATAGATGCTAGTCCATCCATCTTCTTTCGTACAGAATCATTTTTCAAAACCTATATTGTAGTTTGATTTAAATTTTTTAGGAACAATATTCACTTTTAACAATAGTCTGTCACTCTCTCGGTTTTTTCCTGAATCCTGCAATATTTCACCCGACCATTATAATATGCACCTACAAATAGCGCCTTTTTTTACTTAACCGCAGTACTTGTAACTTTCCCTCCAAGTTTGCGTTCAACTGAAAAATATAGACTTTAGTTTACACGTCTTTTATATTTAACGTATATGTTCTTGTTTTACGAGTAAACCGATTTAGAAGCATAGTCTTATACAGTTACAATAGAAATACTATGGTTACGAATATTGAGTGATTAAATACAATATCATTTCAACTTTCTAAGTATTATTTTAACAATAAATTGATGTTTGTATATTTTGGAAGTATAACACTTTTTAACCAATTTTATTTTTTATTTATATTTAAAATATGGTGGAAAAAGTAGCAAAAAAAGCGACAAAAAAAACCAAAAAAGGGAAATCCAAAAAAAAATCTAAAAAACCAAAAGTCGAAAAAACCACTGTTGAAAAAATTCCAAGTCCAGAAGGCTCCGTACATTTTAATGAATTCTTAACTAATTGTAGACAACCAAAATTGCCTCCAATACTGTCAAAACCGACACAAAAAAAGAAAAAAGATAAAAAAGGAAAAAAAGGAAAAAAGGCGAAAAAAGAGAAGAGTAAAAAAAATAAAAAACAAGGTAAGAGTAAAAAGAAAAAAGGAGCAAAATTGGCGAAGAAAAAGGTTGTGGTAAAACCAGATGTTATTCCACCAATAAAAACTGAACCACCATCATTTCCGTTGATCAAAGCTCTACTACTTCCTACCCATGACGGTGATCTCGTTGAAAGCGCCCTGTTCTCAGTAACGTATAAACAACCGATTTATTTGTAGCTAGTAAAACATCAACTTCTTCACGTTTAGGAGTTCGCGGTCGGGAAAAATGATACGCTGATTTCAGATTACCGTAAAGTGCCGAAGAAAGAGGTCAGCGTGTTGGAAAAACAAGCCAACGACACGGTCGACGAGATAAATAATGTCCAAGAAAACATCAGGCTTCTAAAGGAGGTTAGTGAATAGTGATAAATAATTGGGCGAATGTGTACGAGCACTAGGAATATTAATGTTATATACAAAAACGAATAATGTGATATATTTTTATTTTTATTTATTTTTATTTTTTTTTTTTTAAGAATCCTAAACCAAACCAATCCGAGATCGCTAAACTGGAGGAACAGCAAACGCTTCTCCTGAAATTAGTAGACGACTTCGAAAACTACTTGGATAAAATTCGAACCGTTTTCAACAATGAGCAAGCGATAATTGACGAACAAGAATGGGTCGATATCACGGAAGAACAAGAAACGATTGACACAGAGCCATGTTTGGAATGTCAATTTCCGTTTGATGAAATCAATGAAACGGAAGAGGTTACCTATATATTATTTATAATAATATTGTTGAGTGAAAAAAAAATAAATAAAAATATTAGCCATTTTAATTGATTAATATGTATGATTAGCATTCGAATACAAAATGGTACGAAAAAACTGACTTAGCATACCTCCTATCGCCGAATACGTCATTTAACAGGAAGGCTAACTCGGCGGAAGACCTTTTAGGAATTATTAACGTACTACAAAACAAACCATCGGCGGACCGGAATATCGTGACACGTAATGACTTGTTCAAGAGACTCAAAAAAAAATTCAGTATATTATTACCCCCGGCCAAGTTAGAAGTGAGAAACATATTATTATTACTATCGCCAGCGTTAAGCTCGCTTATAACTTATTAGTATCGATTATTTTTTGTCCGTTCACAATGACGACAGTAAATTCTTATATCGTATAAACATTTTCAGGTGACCAAAGAGCATATGGCATGGATCGATAATAATCTGTACAAAGAACACGTATCGATGCTGAAAGCTACCGATAACTTGAAATTATTTCAGTGTTGGAAAAATATGGAGTTCAAATTTGATATTATCAACGCGCTTGCAGTATCGTTAAAAGATGCCATCAAATCGACGAATCCGGTTAGTTTGACATGGTTGATAAAGGATTATCGATAGTAATTATTTATTGTACTGACTAATTGCAATATCAAGTCCACTGCGTACGTTACAATAATATGGCCTCTATGGTGTACATCAGGAGTAGAAATGTCTACGTTTATACGTTTTTACTTAACCGGGACATATTGTTTTTCTTCAGTTTTTCATTGAGGACAGCATTAACATTGAAATAAACTTTGTAGAAAATGCGCTTAAAAAATCCAATTCATATATACCTACTTGCATTTGTATTATATTTGTTGATATCAAAAACCATACTATACTATTACTTCAATAATATTGTCTCTGTTTGATCTTTAAGAAAAAAAAGTTGGTAAAAAATAAACTAAAAAATTTTAAAAATAATAAATTTAGTGTTATAAACTTATAGATATTATAATCATAAAAATATGTACACTGCACATAAAATATGGGGAATCATTGTTGGCAATTACCTGGTATATTAAATTTTACTGTACAAAATATTATTAAAACATTGAAAAATCGTTTTAACCATAAAATTTACAGAATAGTTATCCTATACTCTACAATATTATAAACATTTAAACCAGTATATCTGTCATTTTATTTATTTTAAATATAAAGTACGACAACATCGTCTTTCTGCATTTAATTTCTTTGTTAAAAAAATAATAGTCTACAGACTACATGATACTACAGATACTTCTAGTGATGGAGTTACAAATAAAATTTACCTAAATTAACCTAAGTCCAAAACTGCAAATAAGTATGACATACATTTCGTACACTATTTAAAAATAATATTTTACTCAAAAACTACATGTTGCAAAACATTTTATAAGATTATTGTAACGGAAGAATTGTGTATTGTACCTACATTTTCAAAAACCATTCCTGAAATTTTATTCGCCAATCGGAAATGATATTTTATTATCTGCAATAATATTTAACTAATGAAATAGGTATCGTAGATTTTTGAGTTGTAGAAAATTTTCTTTTTTCGTTTCAATCGAGTTGATCTTCGGTAAAACGTCATAATAACAGTGCTTCTAAAATATTATAATTATTATTTATATAATATATTATTATTATCGGTAATTTTTAATTATAGGTATATATATATTAATATAAAAAAAATAATCACGGAATTGGAATTTATTTCCATAATAATGAAATATTATTATTACCTATACTACTGAGTGGTTTTCGACGTAAACGCGCGTAAAGGTAGGTTATTATTTAGTATCCTAAGTATTTTTTCACTCGCATTCACAAGCTGTTCTATACGAGTTACCCTTATTCTAAGTACGTTCCGAAAGCTAGAGAATATTATTTTTTATTTTTTCTCCTTCTTTGAGATAAAATTTTATATAGACCATTACCGATGGCGTTTACGTCCGAACATATTATAAATAATATTATTTTAATTTTTCTTCTTTCGATTGCCGTAGATATTCATTAATATTTTTTTCATGTGAAAATGAAATCCTTTTTATGTGCTTTATGTCTCACTAACATTTTATTTCTTTTTTTTTTTTTTCAACATTCGAATTTCAATATTTACACAAGAGAATAATACTATAATTATTATTTATTACTATTAGTATAATTATAAATGTATAAAATAAATATGTTGAATTTACATTGATCTTCACTCGGCGAATCGTTTTCATTATGTTATACAAATAATTAACAATTACCTATCGGTTTTCTTTGTTTTTTCTAAAAGTAGCATTTTGGTTTCAATCATCATTTAACTAATTTGTTTTTACTTTCTAGTTTTTAAAACTTTTTTAATACAATCAATCGTGTGTATGTCAGTTCTAAATTGGTCATTACTCAGTTAAACTTTCACAGTATTATAATATAATATTGAGAGTCAAATGTATCCATTATATAGGGTTTAAAATAAGAGAATATCACTTATTAAGAATATCCTAAACACTAAATTAAAAAAACTATATGATATACTGTACAAATAATGTATTTCATCATTTATTACGTTAGAATGGATACAAACACCAATACATCATCACCTAATGTAATGAGGCTTACAGGAAAAAGGATTGCATCATCGAGCTGGAATATTCAACTATTTATTTCACAAACGTCATATTTTGTATTATTCGTTTTAAATACAGATTTATTACGCAAATAATGAAACGAAAGAGCAATTCGTGTCCGACCAAAGCGATCTGGTACAAGCGTTGGACGATTTCAGACGGAAAACAAAAGACATTTACCGAAGAGCAGGTCTAGATGATTACTGGCAGATACATCCTCCATCCATAAGACTTGGTGTCAGACCTAGTTTTGAAATCACAATAAAGCAACGTCAAACGAACATCGATGAAGTCATTAAATTAGACGAACAAAAGTTGACGTTTCTGGAACGAAATATGTTCATACCGAAGTCTAAAAGCAATTGTAAAAGTAAGTGATCAGTATATAATAACAGTAAAAACAAGTAAACCGCCTAAAAACGAGAATGATATTTATTTACGTTTTATAATATACAACATAACAATATTATCATTTTTTCAGGTGACTCGAAAGACATCTCAAAGGACAGTGAAATCGAAGTTCAGGTGCACAATTTAACTTAACAACTTTGAAGAGGTGCAAAACCACTTTAAAATATTAAACCAGACATGATTCAATTAAATCGATTATTTATACATACATATAAAATAATAAATATGTATTCATGATGGATAAGTATTCAGTAAATAATGAAATGTTATTTTAATAAGAAAAATATCTTTTAGTTCGTCAATGCCATGTTCTGTAGATATAGGCTCATCTATAATATATTAATTAGGAAAACTGAGAAAATACAAATCTAAATAGTTATTTTTGATTATCCATAGTTGTTATTCGTATGTACATAATATTATGCAATAGAATAGAAAACAATTTTTATTTTTCTGAAGTTTAACCCTGTCCGTGTAAATATAAAATAATATTAATACTGTTCTTCCCAAATCTAAATAACTTATCGAGTATTATTCTAACATAGTTCGGCACTTCCCGGCGATAAGTTAAGAAGACGGATTTAATGGCTATTAATTTTTTCTGTTTTTTATTTATTTGAAATCTATTATATAATATTATAATATTACAACATTGTAACTATAAATTAGTAAATTATTTTTGCAGTGCGTATACGCATCGTCACACGAACAAAGATAACTTTTACGCACTTGTAGAATCGTTATAACACATAAACGCAATACGACGTATGGTACGACCAAATTATTTATAAAATCAACAAACCATAGACACATAATTTGTTAATAATTCTAATAACAACATTATTCGTCATTTTCGTGCAATATAGACGTATAGCACTTGCAATGTGAATGTTGTATACCAACCATACTGATGGTACATTCAATATTGATAACTTCGAGATAATATCAGTAGTGTAATATGGAAATCAATGCACCAATCATTGAAAATTAATTATATTTTTATAGACTGTTATTATGAAGTATGAACTTGTTATATTTTTCGACGCCGTCATGTACTAGGTATCTACACAGTTAACAATTTCCATTATTTGTACATTTAATAGAAATAATATATTATGTTATTACATAAAAAGTAGGTAGATATTATGTAGTTAAATTTTTGTCTGCCCTAATTTGTTTACTGATTAACTTGATTACTTAACCATAGTTTAAATGGTCATTAGAATAACTTGGTTATTTTACTGAATTTAAAAAGTAAATACTTAAATTTAAATTAAAGATAATCGTATACTTATATATCTTTTATTTATAATCAGTTCATAACAGAAGAACTCATAAACTTTCAAAGTTTATAACTACAAAGAAAGTTTAACAGATTGTAGATGATACCTAATACTTGTGGGATTCTAATTATATGTTTAAATTATTAATCCGAAACCATGGGAAAACTTTAAAATAGCATTAAATGGAATTGTATAGTTGTTGTTGTAAAAAATATTAGCCCATTAAAAATTGTAATTCTACTCACCAACAATGTTATAAAGGATATTATTAATTTTGGGATTCAATTATTATTGTTTAAAAAATTCAAAAGTTTTAAATTTCTTCAACCGCACAACCACGTTCAATCTCTGTGAGTATTGAATTCAAACAAAGAGAATAAAATGAACTGTTTTTCGACTATTCTAATCACATAATAACTATAACCGTTCTTGCGTTGACTTTATCAAGTTATCCATGTTCATATATACTTTAACTGTGATTGATATACCTTTGTTTAATATAAGTTATCAAAACTATAAACAACATTCGGTAATAATCACAGTGACATAACTACAATATTATACTGTATACAATATAGTATATTGAATATTAAACAATTAATATTTTTTAACAATAGCCGTATAGCAAAAATAAACATAATCTACGTCTCATATCTGAGAAACGTTTGTTATTTCAACAACGACTGTTGAATATTCTTGTAGTTTTTATGGTTTTTATAATTTGCATGGTATTTTAAAATAATTAATTTATAAGACTAATTTTATTTAAAGAATAGGTAGCTATAAAATTAGCTTTGCAACTAATTGTGGACAATTTTAGTCCAACAATTGAATGGTTGACTCATTGGAAAAATGGACACTATGTTTAAAAAAAAAAAAAACATGCAGATTATCAAGCTGCTGAACGTTACGTAAAGGATTTTATTGGATACAAATTATGTATAGGTACATATATTAGTTGAATATGGGTTTTAATTTCAGGCCAATATAAAAATGAAATTAGTAGATTTTCAAGTACAATCAAAAATAGATAATTTATTTAAAATTATACCATATATTTGGGAATATTTCCAAATGTAAAACAAAAAGGATGCAATTTTCATTTTTCTCAATGTATTTGGCATGAAATACAATTAATTGAATATATGGCCCAAAAACATATAGTAGATTCGACATTTTTTTTATAGATACGGCTCTTATTAGCATTAGCATATATACCAGAAAATCATGTGATAGATGCGTTTAAAGAACTAATATATTCGCAATACTATACCGGTAGTGAAAACATTTTACGACCATTAATTGACTACTTTGAAGACATCTAGATGGCCTATCCAATGGGACGAAGAAAAGGTCGTAGATTGCCGAAATATTCAATTAGTTTATGGAATTGTTACAAATCGGCCAATACGTTATTGCTAAGGACTAATAATGTAGTAGACGTTTGGCATAAAGGATTCAATTCATTACTTGGTTAGTATTTTAAAATATATTATTTATTAAATTTATTTTAAGGTTCAATATCATTTATAATGAAATTTTAACTATTTAAGGGGCATACCATCCAATAATATGAAGAATTATTGATGTATTGAAGGAGCAACAATATTTATCAAAAATTAAACAACAACAATTCATTGCCGGAGCAAAAACATCTAATCAAAAAAAAAATATATATAAAAATTGTTCAAAAAAATTAGGAATAGCACTTCATCTTATAATACTAATGATAATATTAATTATTTAAAAGTATCGCATATAACTTGAGCTTACAAATGTAAGTAATTTTAATTTTTAATTCAAGCATAAATTTATATTTTTATAAAATTAAGACAAAACACAATGTGTGAGTAAGAATAACCAAAGTTTTTTAATTTAATTTAAATTTGTATTTTGTTTTTTTGAAAAATTTCAATGAACTTAATATATTAATTAAACTATAAATAAGATAAATAAACAATATTTCACTGTTTTGGTTTTCGCAATAATGTAAACTTCGCTTTTTTTTGTTTCACTATTTTGCTTTTGCTATTTTTCAATTCGCTATTCCTTTTTCGCCATTTTAGCCTAGAACCTGAATTTTTGATGTTGTTCATAATATGTCTTGGTTTAAGTATGTACTGTATTAGTATGTTCATAGACAATAATAAGCTTTTAATGGCAATGTTTAAATTTAAAATGTACTAGTTGTGTAATGCAGGCACGCACTCAGGTTTTTTGTTTTTTGGGGGGGGGCTTAAATATTTTCCTGTTTTGTTTACACATAAGTAAATAATTACCATAAATTATAAATGGTAATTTTTACTATTATTATTATTATATGTTTAATCAATAATCCATTGTAGTACTATATTTGTGAAAATATGCCATAATAATGTATGATGTAGTGAAAATTTTTTTTTTTTTGAGGGGGCTTCAACCCCAAAGCCCTCCTCCTCCTGGGTGCGCCACTGGTTTAATGTATACTTCATATTCAATGATTAATTTCAAATTAGATTTTGTTTAATAATATTTGTTTACAATTTTTTTTTTAGTATCGGTAAAATAAAACACGTACATCGAGAATTATATTTATACATTATACATTTAGTATCGTAAGTATATAAAATATTATATTTATATATTAAATACTTAACAATAAAATATGTTGGTCGATGACAATTAAGTTTTAACTCATCGCTCACTTTTTAATATTTACCCGATTACCCACCAATTAATATCAGAATATATTAGTTCATGTTGCAGGTGTCAAGTTTGATATTCATTGTGTAATTATAACAGAAATTTAAAGAGTCAATATTTTTGACTGGCATGTGATGTGTATCTATTCATAGTATTCGTACAATAAGCCAAGACAATAATGTACTCACGATGTCTAACAAACAATAATAAGAACTATGGTCGTAGAAAAGTAATAGCACGCGAGGAGAATAAAATTCAATACACAAATATAAAAGCTTAACTGCAATCATGATTTTAAACAAGCGCATCCCCTAGGGGAGGAGGACAAAGAAGCAATCGTTCTCCCTCCCCCATAGCAAATTTATTAAAAGATTGTTAACAAAATAGTAATAATCAATAATAAAAAATAGTGTTTTCATTAATTTTAGTAACAATTTCTGTAAGCATCGTCGCTTCAGCCGAAAGAAGCTTTTCAACACTTCGCAGATTGTATATAAATTAGTATGTTAATAATTTTGATATAATCTTATTTTATAGCAATACTATTATTCAATTATCCTCCGATCTGCTTCATGTGTATATTAAACGTTATAAATCCTTTAAATTTGTAATATGTCATTAGTAAAGCTTTTTATGAACATAAAGACATTTGCTCTATTTACATAAATCTGTAAATAGAAAAATCTTTAATTTTCATTATTATTCGAGTTATTAAAAGAGTATTTGCTGTATTTGGATAATGTTTTAATAATGATAGTTATTAGTTTAACTATCACTTAATTGTTCGTTTTTAATTCATGCTTCTAAGATTAAAAAATTGGTTAAAAAGTCAAATGGGGCATGCGGCATGGTAGATTAACAGGACTGGCACCAATGCAGTTGCATTGAAACATTCGGATTTATA
Source organism: Chaitophorus viminalis (assembly GCA_025469195.1). NCBI lineage: Eukaryota > Metazoa > Arthropoda > Insecta > Hemiptera > Aphididae > Chaitophorus > Chaitophorus viminalis. The sequence continues at coordinate 79,288 of JAIPRK010001017.1, forward strand.
TAAATAACGAACTACGTTCGTTGTTATAACAGTATTGTCTGATTTGATATAATATCTACGTTTATATATAATATTATTCAATATATGTGCGTACGATTTATTATATACATGAACGTAGCTTTACCAAACTACGCTCAAACCTTTCACGTCCAGTAAATATTTTTCGTCAACCGATATAATGTTATTTTAGGAAATCTATTGTCGACGAACATTCAAATAATGAAAAGCAACCCGAATCGACATCGTCCAAAATAATAATAATAGGTACATAATAATTATAATATATATGCCTACATTTATTCGAATAAAATTAATTTACCTCAGGTTCTTTTTTGATTATACTATGTTCGGCTAGCTGTCTTGTAGCAAGTAGTTTCAACTGACTTATGAAGTTCCTTTAGATTTTCTATTCCACATGACTTGGTATAAGTTCGTTATTGACATTTCGAATTTTTGCGATCATTTCATCGATGTACTTTTTTCGTAGACAATTCAATTTGAAATAATCTGTTATTTGCTTAAACTGATGTGGTACCATAGGGAAAACAACAGTAGTTTTTCCAATGCAAGCCTCAAAAACAGCCCATTTCATATATTGTAGCGTTATAAGATCCACACAATTAAAAAGTATGCGATACTTATCTCAACTTTGGATTCTATTATCAAAGTGTTTTTACCACGATAAATATTTTTGATAATTTATAAACGTCATCCGAAAAAAGTAAAAGTTTTTTGTTATGATCCGGCGTGTCCAATATCATCGAAAAAATATTACTCATAAAAGATTACGTTTCAAAAAGTCATGTGATATTGAGACGTAGCAATATGGCGTGACAATGTGAACTGCAACATTGAAGTCGTTGATTGGATCCAATCCAACGTTTAAAAACTTTCGACTAGGAAAATCAATGACAAACATTGTTGACTCGATCAGTTCACTCGGTGGTTTAAGCGCGACATAATCATACTTTTTGTAAGCAGCAGCATTGTTGACAATTGAACCAACCATTGTAAAAAAAAAAAACCAAACTACTTTGAAAATTGCCATTTGACACTAGGTACGTAACACATCGACTGATTTTGGTGTAAGCTGCACCAACAGTAGGCCGGTGTTTCCAGATTCGATTAATTTGGAGAGGGAAATTATTATTTTTAATAAATACGTTTTTTCTCGGAAATTAAGTGTGGTTGTGTAACTCTATATTATAATAATATTGCAGAATACGATTTTTTTTAAAAATATTGCCAAGTGTGTGAATTTACACCAATTGATATCATATGGAAACATTTATATACGTTGTATTGAATAAATATAACTAATGGCTGTAAGAGTTTAAGTGCGTAATTGTATACGATTAAGTCCTATACATCTCCATTTCGATTCTTACCCAGATGTTGTTTTATTTATTATCAATTCTGTTATTTTTCAAAAGTATTATTACCTACAATATTATCAAATATGGCCTGTAATCACTTTATCATTTTGAAATAATCAAAACAGATATATATAAATGATATAATATACTGTATATAAATACATATACATATATATTATAACATTTTTGCCATCAATACGTATAGGGAATAGTCTGTTTTACGAACTACTTCAAGTTCCGCGGACTAAAAGGCTATAACAATAACTATATACTCGGCTGATGGTGAACTGCAGCGCAACCGTTAACTTCGAAACCGCATGTCGCATTAAATTACCCAGGTGTACGCTAAACTCGCTAACCGTGAGTCGCCGTGATGATGTGCACTATATATTATACACCGTGGTTTTGTACATTTGTACCGCGGTTCGGTACCTATATTATTATTATAATATGTACGGTAGTAATGCGAGCACTGGAATAATGTTTCGTCGGCGGAAAGTGCTATAAATGCTATAATATAACCATGGATTATACCACAAGACAATTATTGTTTGAGGAGGGTTTTAAGACTTTCAAGTACTACGATCACAACAGTCGTTCACAAAATTACTACAGAAGATTTGATTTGGTTAAGTTTTACCTACCTGATGTATTTTATATACGGTAATACGTACGAAACTACTAAAACTACGAAAATATTAATTGTCATACAATGATGGGGAGGATGATTGGCACCACTAAACTCCTATTCACTTGTATACGCGCCCCGTTGCCGATTCAATGACACCAAACACATCGATAAACGTCTATAATCTATATAGGTACGTACGTATTTTAACAAAACCAAATCATCGACATTACACTGATCGACGACCCAGCTTAGGATCATCAAGAAACGGCAATCCTGGTGATGAGTGTACCTCTATTAGGTCTAATCAACGTACTTTTTTTCGTTGGTAAAAATATTTAACGCACAGGCCTATCATTTATTATTCTTTCGGAATCCTGCGATTCGAAAAATAACCGTGTTTAATTACGAATACGTTTCGTACGATGACGTTAAAAATAATATATCGACATTGTTTCAGTATGAATCAGACTTAGGGGTTTTAAAATTCTAAGTTTTTCTATTATTTACACCCTGATCCTGTATGTAATTAGAATAATAAAATCATGTGGAAAGATAAACGCACAATATTATCGATGTTTTTGAATCGGTCATGAATTGAGTCAATGAATGAATTGAAACTAAAGCAAAACGCAGGAAACATTTAACAATAGAGTTGGACATTCTTTTTCGTTACCCATAAGGTCTATCAAGAGTTCAAATTTAATATTATTATTATTCACTTTATCGTAGAATCAAGATGATTTAAACACACATAGGTAGGTAATAATAATTAAAAGAAAATAATTATTGTTATGATATGCTTATACGGTACCTATATGTAGGTACTACACTCGGTAACTTAAATTTATTTTAAGTGACACTTGAGAATGTATGATATGAAGTGACATATTTTAATATCAAAGAATATAATATACTTGATTAAATAAGTTTAGATACGAGGAAAGATTTAGATTTACTACTACCAACCACGCGTAAAACTACTATATATATACACATACCTACACGATGGTATAAGAATAGTTATGTCTCATACTGTTTTTCAAACTCTATTAAACTTTGATTGCTTAGGTTACTGATAAGTGTATAGTTAAACTACTTTATGAATTAATCGATTTAAACGAGTATATATATTTAAACGTTTAAATGTAAATATTAATTATTATATAATGTATATATATATATATATATGTTACGGTAAATGACGCTAAAAGGAAAATAATGTTATTTGCCGGTTATTAACGTTATTGACCAAATGCATAGTTAATTATCGTTAAAACCCGACGAAACAAGGAACGAATTCCTTGCCGTTGTCGGATCGCAATATTTCAGGTGCCCCAAATAACGTATAAATGTCGAAAAGATTATAAGCGATTTCTTCAGCGCGTTTTGATTTCAAAGGTTTTTCAATATTACGTATTTAGTAAGATGATCCTAGTAATTCATTATGAAGCGACAGTCATTATAATGTTGTGACTGCATGTCTATAAGATCAACTTGTGCCCGTGAGTTGAAAGTTGATTCTAAAATTGCTTAGGTTAGGTTAGGTATAGGACAGTGTATAAATAACCAACGGATCTTGGCCACAAATATTGATTAACCGACCTGTAAAAGTACTACTATTTAATATAAATTGAAAAAAATTAACAAATTTATTTCAAATTATAACGCAAGTAAAATAAAATATAAATAAATATCATATCACCTTATTTTTCGGATGAATTCTAACAAATTACTAAAGTATTTGTATTAAAAAAAAATATGTTCTCCTGTGAACAAAAATCAGTCAACATAAAATACATTAAATTAATTATTTCTATTGTAATTATAAAAAAATTGCGTATTAATTTAAAAAAAAATAAAAAAAATAATTTTTTTTATTTATATTAATCAAGACTTAGTAAATAATTCGATTTACAACTGTATATAATATTAAGGAAGACAATAAAAAACGTGATTAAATAAGTTTTTATGTTATAATATAATATTCTAATAAGATTTTAAATTTTTAGGCCACCAAGAAATATTTTTATTTTTATGGCCCTTGGTAAAAAAAAAAGATTGGTTACCGCCACAGGTGTAACACATAGGTATATCATCCACACCATATTATAGAACATTTATGGTACCTACGCTGTGTATCAAAGTATTTTCAAACGATATTTTTTTATTATTTTATTAAATAATAAATGTAAGCCTATAATAATTTTAGAGACTCTCGCGTCCGTCGTAAAAGGTTATCCTTAGTGATAGACGAAGTAGACTGTATTATTATAAATACTGATTTGTACATATTTTTAAATTTTATTTTATTTTCATGGCCACGTGAATTACATTATTTTACCTTATATTTTTGATAAATATTTTAATTAGTTTAAATTGTGCGAGCTGACTGTAATGTAATATTTCTGTTTGCGGTTATTCACCGGACGTTATATTTTAAGCTTGAAACAATACTATAAACACATAATATTATAATCTATAACGCACTCAACGAGCATTATTTTCTAATTAAACCGCATCATATGGTCGTCTTACTCGCATTTGCGTTATTCTATTTTTATTTTTTACTATCGTTATTGTTTTGTAATTTTTCGTTTAGTTTTTTTCACGCCGTTCCCTACACTTCAAATCATGCCTGAGGTTGAGGCCCGTACGAGAGTAAACTTTAAATCAAAACTTCCTGTATTATCGCGGGAAGCACCACACCAGCCGTCATCGAACGGGATATACGTAATGAACAGACTCTCGTCGGGGGAACGTTGACGACGAGTCAGACCACTTTTGGTGACGTACCCAGAAGCAATGTCCCACTCCATCAAACTATTTAAATTTTTTTCATATCAACATTTAGCAGTCGATTAGCAATAATTCACAATACTATTTTCACAATTTGCAAGCCTTGATTTAACCGTAAAATCAAATTTATTATTGGTGAGCCATAGGCACATGTCTTCAGCCCCACCCATATTACTGAAAACACTTTTAAATTCTTAGTGCACCACCATTTAGCAACTAATAAGCAGTTTTTTCCAATGCTATCACCGAAATTTACAATACAATATTTCGCCCGTAAATAAGGATTTTGAAATGTGCGTGGATATGTCCCCAGGTTCACCCCATTGCGAAATAATGCGGTTTTCGATTTCAAATATTTTGTTACATTTTAGAATCTAATAAGCAATAAATTTCTATGCCAGGTTATGTTATACGTTACATAATATAATATTATAATCTTTCTAATTTATATTTCACCATGCAGACCTTTGATATATATATATATATATATATATATTAGTTTCTAGGTGAAAGAAAATGTATAAATTATATTTTAGTGTTGCGAGCTTTATATGTGAAATATTATTGGCGTGGACCATATTGTATGTGAACAATCCATTTTTACACAACCCGAAAAATCGGCGTGAATCTCATTTCTGTAATGATATTTTTATACCTAATCGATAAATTTCACAGTTGAACTTTGACATTTTGTAACGTGCCTTATGTTTCAAAATCAAAATCCAGAACGCAAAATTTTATAAAGAATATAGAGAATACGGTTATTTTCAATTTTTGTTGAGCACGCTACAGTAAAACCAGTGTAGTATGACTGGGTTAATAGTAGTGTCGGCACTGTGATAAAAACATAAGAATATGACAATGACCCAAAGCACATATTATTGTACAAGAAGTTTTTGATGATGTATAATAAATGATAATGCAATTATATTATTTTACTTATAATTTATTTTGCACGTGTGTATCATTTTACAGCCGTTTAATACAATATAATAAAACACATATGAGTATATGACAAATCGCTAGCCAACTCACCAACACTTGAACTGCCAACTGCAGTCACCTGTTAATTACCGATGATACGGCGATACCACCGATACCTATTACTGTATCACACGGCTTCGGTTTAGCCCCTCATCGTTTACGTGCTACGTATATTTTTAACCGGGATTTCACTAAATCCCAAAAGAACAGTATAACCATGGCCATTAGAAAGACTAAACATGGAATATTAATTATATCGTTATATTTTGATGATTTAGTGTGGATACTGTATACCTGTAGTTCTCAATTAGCATACATGAAGGACCCATAGCTAAAATATTAATTAGACCAAAAGTCCATTATTTGTACATGCTCGCAAGTTATGCTTGATTATATATTTTTCACTTTGAACTCAATTGCAGTCCCTCTGGTAACTGACAATTGGATTACACTATATATTATATTATATATCATATAGTATTATATGTCTACATACATGCGTCATGTTCATAATACGAGTATACGACTGCGACTCAGCTTTTGTGAAACTTTTGCGGTACAAATAAAATATTCGGTAAATTATGAGCATAAAATGATACAATAGTCAGTTTGCCTAGGTCTTGTACTCAAATAGTGTTTGAATTTAGATGTCTTAATTTTAAATTAACAAACGCAAATTCTAAGCAGTTGTACGATGATTGAATTACTCGAACATTTATTTTTACAGGACAACGGTAATGTTTGCACTACCGTCCATTTCAGCAACATATTGTTGTTTTATATCTCCATCAGATAAAGAAAATCCCTGCTCATATCTAAAAATACTCATTTGCAATTTTGGGACTTTGTTTATTATACAATTTATAATTTATATTTATACTACCTTTCTATTATGTTCCAATTCCAATTTATTTGAAAAAACTACATTTTATACAGGCTATATTTATATGTAATAACTGGTAAATCTGATATGAATATTAAGTAAATAATAAATAAAACATGTAATTAAGTTTATCAATGCTTATTGATAACAATAATACGTGGAAAGTAGAATGAAAAAAAAATATCAAAACAATCTTTCCTTTATTTGAATAATATCTAATATTTTTTTTTTTTTCACTCAATCTATAAACTTCAATTTACGTGAATAAGGCAATCACTAGTCCCTACTTCAAAATCATAGTCTGTTAATCATTAGAAAATGTTATCAAATTTAGTAGTTCTAACTAGGTTAGGGAGACTGTTTAAAACGAGATTGTTCCTATGTTTATCATCATGTCTCGTTGTTCAACCAACTTCAAACGGGGCGTTTTTTATCCAGTTTTTAAAATATAGTCCTGTTTTAATTCCGTTGTGTCCATACTTGATACTTCATTTATTATACTAGTAAAAAAAAAAAAATAACCGATTTATGAAACTAATACAAAACCATTTAACTCGTATACGTAATATTTTAAACCAAAGTTATAAAAAACAGGTAACAGTTTTCGTGGAACGAGCGTCAAATTCCGATGCCGAATAACAATAAAATTAACAGGATGAGCAATCGACATAAACACACAAGAGCAAGCTAGTGTATTATTAAAATATTAGAAAATTAGAAACGAATTGGAAATTATTTTAAATGAAATTGGAAAATATAAAAATTATTTTGAAAAAATGTGGAGATCTTTTTCCTAGGGTTAATCAAAAATTGTTTATCCCGTTTTCCGTTGAAAAAAATTGATTGCAAATGATAGTTTCTTAAGTGTTTAAAGTTTTTATTGCGCACTTAATCTATTTTAATTATAAATGTGCAATACGTATATAGAGTTTGTTATATGAATATATTAAAATTTTAATTACGATAAACTTAAAAAAAATAACTACACCGATGTTGTCCCCATACACTTTTCAGATTTTATAGGGTTTTTGTCATGAAAAGTTGACGATTTAATATGCAAGGTGAATTTAATTATTAAAACGAACAACGAACAGTTGGTTTACGACAATTTAGATTATTTCCACGTAAATGTACAATAGCAACAATCCGTAGTTGTATAATATTCGTTTATATATACATACATATATATATATATATATATATATATGTATTATAATAACGTCAAAAATAATATGATTTCGAATTATTTTAATTTTATTTTAAAGCAACAATGAATATACACTAATTAGCTTAATTTAACGGATCGAAGTCCTTTACATAGAATAATCAAAAGGAAAAAGAGTGACATACAATTGACATTATAACAGACGAATTAAAAAGAAAAAAATTATTATAAGAAAACACAATAAACATATTATTATAACATACATAAGAGAAAAAGAGAATGACCAAATTATTACATTATTTAATACATAAAAAAAATACTTCTAAAATGATGACGATTAGACAAAAAGAAATCAAGATGGATGAGTTTTTACCACAATTTTTCTTATAAAAAAGTAATGACGAATAATTCTTTATTTTGCAAGTGAAATGAGGGAACACTGATATTGATTAAGGCTAGTAGTTCAGGACAAGCAATGTTACCGTTTAGTAAATCGAAGATAAAATAATGTCATCAACTTGTCGTCTAATCTGAAGTGAGTCTAAGCCAATATATTCCTGGATAGATTTGTAGGATTCTAAAGTTAAAGAAGAATTCGTAACAAAAGCGAGACTTTTTAAAAATTTATGTCGTAAGTTTTCCAAATCTTTATTATATGTAGAGAAATTTTGGGACCAAACTAAAGAACCAAATTCTAATATTTCATTATATGACTACGAACATCATATTATATTTTGTATGATATTATGTTTGCGCCAAGAGATCCAAAATCCAGGTCCAAAAAAGCACCCGTAGCTCTACTGTCATCGACGCTAGATATATTATTAACACATGAAACATAATAGATCTATATTTATAAAGGACGATCCCCACGGTAACTAGGCTACAAAAGTTATATATTTTAACCAACGGTACCACTCGAATAACCGGGCCACTATACTTCAATATTCAAAGTGTGTTTTATATATAATCGTCAGTAGAACGTCTAATATAGTATGAACGTGGGTACCACGAGGTACATTATTATATTTCAATATATCGTAATTATGATGCATACCAGAAATTTAATTTCAAACATTTACTGAAGTAGTCGCTAATAATATGCACATAATATAGCTAAAATATTAAGTGAATACCATGCAACAAATTAGTTTGACTGAACAACTATCTGAATACCTAATAGTTATAATGTCTAATAAGCAACAAGCCAGCGAAGGCATCGCTTAATAATGTAAGAATATGTTCGTTGAAAAAAGAATGAATGTGCTAACGCTATATATATTATATACTGCCCAAGAGTTAAAAGAAAAATTGAAAACTATACTTCAAACCAATCCTGCAAACCGTCAAACTATTATTTTAAATCGTTTTTCTAAAACGTATAAGAATCATACGCATGTTTTTTGAAATGTAAGATTATCAAATTGTTGTTAACACGTGTCACATACCTATATATACAATGAGTCTTAAAATGTTATCACATACAAATATGGCTATCTCAAATTTGCTCGTTTTTTTAAAAATATCCAAACTGTATACACAAATCAAATTATTTTAATGAGGGTTTGCGTGAAGACTTAAGTGCACCGTCGCCGGTACCTACCCTATATTTCGTACCTTGGTGGTGGTAGAAAAAATTATCGAAAACGTTTTAAAAGTAAGATATTATTGTACAGATGGAATTTGGTTCGCGATTCCACCGATCGTCCGCTTGTATTATAACATACATATTGTACATTACACGCGCATTGCAGTGAGGGACCCCTCTCCTCCACCCCAGAAATCGTCGAAGCTATACGCATCCGTCGTGAGCCCTGCGCGAAGCTATGCCGAGATTTTAAAATATTCGCCCGTTCGACTCAGGGTCGGGTGACAACAATAATACATGCGTTCTTTGCATAGTTTCTCGCCACTCTTTTGGTTCACGGTACAAGTGGTCGTGATTGAAATGGTAATATAGGTAGTGATACATTGAAACTACGAACGCGCGTATATGCAGCAAGTGAATACCGATGCGTGTTTACGCCTCTATAGGTACGTACCACGCCGACCGTTTTTCACCGAGCAACTGTTTATGCACACATTCCGTCTTGTTCTGTATTGTAGTAAAGAATGATAATATATTGTTAGGTTCGGTAAAAAAAAAAAAAAAAAAAACTACAAAAAACACAATAATAAAACAATTTACGGTTATTAGTTTTTACCAATATTATTGTAGATATACGTGCACAACTAGATTAGCGCTAAATTTTGATGATTTGGTTATTGTTGTAGGGATTGGTTATTGTCGGATTTAAATTCCCTGAATAAACCATCGAAAAATATTCCCAAATTGCCATTTAAACGGGTATCTAACGATTGAGAACGACTATTTTAGCATTACGATTGAGAAAGCTCAATAGATAACATTTTTTTTCAACGTTTCCATATGTAACAATTCATATCGAACAATTGATCACAGTTAGTAATTTTCAAAAACAAGAAATTTAACTTTTGTACATAATTAGAATATATTATAACCTACTTTATTATACTATAAATACTATACTATACTGTATTATATAATCTAATTTTGACTTTAAAGACACTAGACAATAATGGTCACGTTTATGATGACATTTAGTCATCATAAAAACGTCAACGTTTTCGTTAGATATTTTATATAATGGAAAATATCGAAATAAAAATTATATTTTCGGGCCGTGGTGAAGGTCAAGTACTATTAGATTCAAATAAATATCGTTTCATTCGGAAACGCAAAGACACACGGATCAAAATATGTAATTACAATTCATAACATTTTAGGAATAGGTACGAACGCCACCGTTGAAAGCTTTCATAGAACATTTAATTGCCAATTTTATAGCACTCATCTAGCAATATATTTTGTTATTAAAGTATTAATTGAAACTCAATCAAAAATAGTTTTGATGATCATTAGGTAAAAAAAAAAAAAAAAAATTAATTACCTACCAATAAAAGAAAAAGACAAAATACTAGACGTCAATAATAAATATATGTAGACATGTAGTATATGGAAAATCAAAATTCGAATAATTTATTAATATACTTAGAATATGTTGGCTCACGCTATCCGGGGATTATAATAATAAAGGATAACCATAAAGGTGTGTCACCTAATGTATTTATATACATTTATAACTAGACTTATACTAAAATAAGAATATTTTTAATACTCATTTCATTTATACACATTTATATTGGTTTTTCTGTAAATAAACACAAATTATAATGATAAAAATATATTTATTCAATTTATTGCATATTTTATTTACAGTTATTGACTAAAAAACACAAATGATATAAAGGCAACGTTGCACGAAAATTCGTTTCCAATCGTAACTATTGGTTTTGTGGGAAAGCGGTAAGTTCTTTGTAAATTTTAAGTATTCTCAATCATTCGGTCAAAGAGGTAAAACGTTCTTAATCATATTTTACCGAAATTAATTTACCACTAAAATGATATTTACGATTTTTAATAAATGTATTCTTCTATTATATATCTAATATTTTGTGATTTGTAAATGAAAAAGAAAACACTTTTCAACAATACAAAAAATAAAATCGATAAAAATTATAAAAGTAAATACAACATAGTATGTAATATATTATATAGCATGTTGTATGAAATGAAAAAAGTACCATATGCACTACAGTAATGATATAAATATGAAAGTTCTAGGAAATGGAAAAAAAAATAATCAGAAGTGAAATATACAGAGTGAGTTACATTGATCTATACATATAAATAATGCATTTTTTTTCTTTTGAATACTTATTTTATTTTTTACTCGCATATGTAGAGCTACCATTCTTACTACAGTCATACATATTATATTATATCAATAAATATGAGTAGAAAAACTGAGTAATTTTTGTTAACAAAAGTGTACATCGACTTTTCTACGCATGTTTCTGTAAAGCTATATTATTTACTTTTCGGATAAATTTCAATATTTTCTATCTCAGGTTTTATAAACGTAATATATTGCATTTATGATCACAAGCAGGGCTGACGCAAGGCTAAAAGACGCCCCAGGTTAAAGTGTCAACTAGCGCTTTTTTCATACAATAACAAAAAATTATATAATATGCACAACTTATACACTGTTTATTATCATCTAATTTTTAAAAAAAAATTAAAACAACAAATTATGGTAAAATATAATGTAATAGGTAATAGGTAAATATCAATATAAGTAAAATTTTAAAAAGCAATTTCAGCGTCCCCTCCCCCCCCTGAGAATGGTGCCCTAGACGACCTACGTCACCTTGCCTTTGCCCCAGCTCTGATCACAAGGGTTAGAAATTCATCCAAGAAAACATTCCAAGGATATCCATGAATACGTTAAATATTAAATTATGATCGATCCAAGGTGATGGAAATGAAAATATATATATACATATATAATATAGGGTCGATTTCGTTTTTTTAAGAAGGGGAAGCTAGAGTGAAAATCTAAATATATATATATATATATATATAGAAAAGCTTTTAAAGTCCACGCATCCAATTTTGTTCGGAATTTATTATTTAACTAACGTCTACGTTTTTTTCGGAATTCTTTGGAGAGTTTTTGACTTAGGGAGAAGGTTATGTTATACATGTACTTGAGAGCCATTAGCCTTCTCTCAATAGATCCACGATTTATAGCTACGTATGATCCTATTTAAGTATATTTCTTATGAGTATAATAAAATGAAATTGTTTATTATAACATTATTGAGTAAATAAATGAAAATCTTATTATTATTGTTAGTAAATATTATCACTAAATTTGATACAATTTACGGTTCGATGTATTCGTAATATGACTAAAATGTCAGTCTTTAAATGATTAGGCACGTTTAAATAATTTCATTTAAATTAAACTGATTTTACATGACTAGATGTTTGAGAAATTCAGAAGTCTTCGTTTTTATTTGTTGTAAGTGTATTATTAGTGTATTATTTAGTTACTTTAATAGAATATGAACGAAAACTACAAATATTAATTTATATGTTTTCATGTTGAAAATAACGTGTTAAATTATTAATATTCAGTTAGACATTTTTAACAGATCTTTCTATATTTAAGGTACAGTGACCATGTTGATAACAATATATACTCAGGAAGGATAAGGATTGAATTTGAGAGTAAAAATATTTTACCATTGAATATTATCGTACTCGTTAGCCGAAAAATCAGAAACAGCCAATTCAGACGAGAAAATTTTGAATTTTTTAAACCACTTGAAGCGCTTCGGATATTATAAACTTACGTTTACGCATCAAAACAAAAACAAACAGTAGCGCAAGACGATTGGGTAAATCGAAAATGAAAACAATAGAACGGAATTTTGTAGATTTAAATAATATGCATGATAGGTCCGTGTCCCAGTAGAAATATATACCTAAAACTATTTATAATACACAACTTCAACGGTAATTTTATTACACTCCCCCCCTACCCACCACCGCGTTGTGTTATGAATTGTGTATGCGTTTTAATAAAATACAATTTTAAATTCTTACCTACTAAATCAATATTTTTATTGGACCTTCCCCTTTTTATTTTCCATGTGTCCAATACGTGCATTACATAGTGTTCTCTCTTCACATCAATTATTAATTTCAGTTTCCAATTCCAGAACTCACAGTTTTTCAAATCACGTAGGTAGTAGATACAAACAAACATTTAGGTACAGTGCGCACTACATACACACATACGGTATACGTTTACGTTCGTATGTATTATTACTATACCGCACGACTGTAAAAATGCTGCGGTTACATTAATAACATTTCTCGTTAAAAGTTTAAAACATTTACCTAATAGGTAATGCAGCACATAAAAATATATAGGTAGGTGGGTACGCACTAGCTGCGACTTGAACTTTTGTGATTCGAAGTACGGACGACGACTCGTATATGGGTTCGTAACAACGTGTTATTATTATTATTATTATTATTATTATTATTACTATTATTATATGTTATTCATTATCGTGTATCAGCTTGTAAGACGAGTATTTCCAGTGTTATTTCTTGCCATCGAACTTTTGAACGACTGACCAAAGGTACACAAAAGGTGAGTCTCGTCGCATGCATACAAGTGTTCTGTAGTCGTCTTTCGACATTCTCGATCGAAGCTAATGTTCACATCTATATTGTGTATAAATTTGATGACTTGACCATCACTACAGCCTGAGTGGTTCTATCACTCGTGAAACGGTATTTTTGGACGACATTTTACATAATATGTAGCGTTCTCCTAATTATATTTTATGCGCTTCATTAAACTATTTGCTATTGTAATTTGTATTAGATCGTGCGGCAATGATTATGGTTTCATTTTTTTCAGCCATATACCATGTTACACGAAATACGACTAACATGGAAAAAATGTTCCCCAAAAGAGCGCAAACTTTTTGTAAAAGTACCTAAGCGAAATAATGTACAAATCGGTGACGCCATAAAGGAGCACCAAAATACGTTTCCGATAAATTAGCGTAATAATAGTATAAGTATTTTTTTAAGAACTCCTCTTTTTCACTATGTTAATATTTTTTTTTTTTTGTTTTATGTATATTATAACCTCGACTCCTTGACTCAAAACATTATTTTTCTTAGGTTGATTACCAAATATAAGCTCTATTATCTTGTATTGTTATAAAATGGATATAATCACATTAAAATACAATGGTGTAGTTGCAGTTGTTTAGTTTATCTATAAACGTTTAAAAATCTTTTTTTACCAAATATAGATTTGAAACTGATATTGTCAAATAATGGTCCAATAATATTAAAGGTATTGGTACACGTCTCAAGATATTAGAACAGCTATTTATAGAGTGATTGGTTCTCTCATTTTACACTGACAAAATACTACCTTTAATGAGTCATTCCACACGCATCATTATAGTTTCGATAAATCTAAAAATCGAATGCTACCGGTCTGTAATAAAATAAATAATATTTTGCCTTCAATTTTGATAATGTGTTCAAACTTTGGAATTTAAGTTTAATCTGATTAATTTATACATACGTATTCATTAGTTGAAACAAGTTATTTAAAATCCAATTAGAAATATGCATAATTCAAAATTGAAATCATTGTTATTAAAACGACACTAATTTACTTATATACGTTATGTACAATTATTATGTTAATGAGTTTTTTTTCTCTTATTTAATGCATATTTTTATCAAAAGTACATACTTTGCTAAGAGTTTACTATATGAGTATATGATCATCTAGTACAATAAAGTAAATTGATACATATGAACTCAAAGATAATATAAAAAATAAAACATTTTTTAATTTTCACTTTTTACCACTATTTATTGGCTAACTCAGCTTAATAATATTAATATAATTTAAACTGAAACTGTTATTGGTTATAGATTGAAGACTAAAAATTAACAACGGGAGCCATATATAATTGAGTTTTCATTTTCCACAATAAACTTATTTTGTTCCAATAGAATTCAATTTAAATACATGTCAAAGTATTTATCAAAGTACACACATGATGTATTATACCAAATAATATCTTAATGTAAACATTTTAACACCTTATTTTTTTATTTTTCATAGTTACAAAAAAAAGCTGACCTGCAGTGTTTTGTTTTACAACCTCCATTGCCTTTCATCTTTTTGAAATAATTTTATCATTATCTGTAGTAGATTAGCCAACGTTATATATTATGGTCGGTATCGTTGTAAATATAATAATAAATAACGGTCCACGGGAACTTTAAATCATCGCATATTTTCTTATCTCGCGACACGGTTAATCAATGCGAATCAGTTACCCTTCAATATTGTTCGAGTAGAAACTCAAATAATATTTATAACATAAACCATATCGTATATTGTACTTAAATAAAGAAAATATAGTATATAAATATAATATTACAACTTGTCAATTGTTCCGCTTGAAAACGTTACTATATATATATATATATATATATAAATATATATAATTAATATATCAAAATGTATGGAATGGTGATGACAATAAAATAATAAATACTGTTTTAATAAAGTTTCTAGATATTTTATATTTTATATATATATAAAATTTTTTTTATAATATTGCTGTTAATAAAACAGCTCATAAAACTATTTAGATCTCGCTCACTTTTTTTAGTAGGTATATAATATACTCTCAATAATTCGCAAGTAAATAGACATAATACTAAGCAACACGTTCTAATCGAAATACACGTCGTCATATATAATAATATATGGTTTGTTTCAAACTTCAAGGTGACAATATATGCGAAACGCATAATACGGGCCAAACGACTGCAACTGCAGGAGTTTCCACTACATCCGCAACTCAAAATAAAACGTAAAAAATGGTTAATTATTAATTCGTAGCAAGTTAATTATTATTGTACTGCTTGGTTTAAATGCCAGTAATAGTTATGTAATGTTGCAGACACAAATGCTGAGCTCCGTCACAATATAATTCCATCATTTGCGATTTGCGATTTGCATTAATTTTTTTTTACCACTGCAAGGCATGTGCACGATGATGAGAGAAAAAACAGTCGATATGCGCTCGTAAACACACCACGCGCGCGCAGACGGAATTTTTTCACAGGCCACCGTTCACGAGAAATAAGTTCCAGGAGAGGAGAGGGAACACCTCAACATCTCACTCTAATTATCAAATACAATTTTTTTTTACAATTCACAATTACGACGTGAACGCTGCAGAAAAAATTGTGGCAGACTAACTACCGTTTATCCAACGATGCGATAAAATAACATAATTTTATATAATAAAATACTCCAGCTGTTGGATCTCGAACATATCACGTAGATATCAACGGAAAGAATTATTTCTTCCCCGAAATCAGATAAATAATTATTTATTATAATATTATTATTATACATTCATAACGACTGCCCTTATCATTGTTAAATTTTTATTTACATACAACATTTGAAAGAAAATTTCTTTTTTTTAAAACACACCGTTTCCGTAAATTTAAATTTATATGTGATTATCTAATCAAGTTTATTATATTTTTATATCACCACTGCAGCGAACTACTTCACTTTCATAATTAATGTGTTGTAAACTGAGTCTTTATTTTTTAAACTCGAGTAAGAATAAAGAGTAAAGAATTGAAATTTCAGAAGTAAACATCTATCATTTGGAAAAAAAAAAATTGTAAAATCGATTTTTCACAACGAATTTAAAATTATTAATAATTACTTTTAATAATAATAGATCAATTATTTGATAATAATCAAAATGTTTACCGATAACACATCCTACCATGATTTTAAAACATGTTATAATAATGCCTACAAAATCCGAACTTATAAAAATCTCTATTATAAAAGTTCGTCGCGACGTGAATTAAATATTATTATCAAATAGTCATCGGTACATCTCAAAAACGATTACTGTCAAATGCGTAGCGATATCGTTGTTATATAATATCTCACCAATTAAAACGATTACGTTTGCGGGCGAACGACAATAATATAATAACCGTCGGCTGCGACACGGGATTGACACACACACCCTTTGTCTGCCGTGTAAACGATATAATATTATGTGATAATATATGCACGTGTGTAATTATTAAATTTACAACATGGCTACGGTTTTACTTTATACTATAACGGTCAGCGGTAACCTGAACATGATTTTCTGCAGCCATTAGCCGACTGACACTGGTTTTCATATTTAAATAACAAATCAAATCAAATATACTGAACAATAATTAAAATTAAGGTAAAAATTAATATTTTTCGTGAGAGTTTCGCTATTTGTCGTTTTTGTGTCTTTTGAATTTTTTTTTTTCAATCGACTAATTTTATAACACTGCAGCAAGTGGTCCAGATAATAGTCAAACGGAATCTATTTTATTTTTTATAACTGTTACGGTTAATGTTACAACAATCAAGTCATAAGAAAGCAAATAATATTTCAATGTGGAGGTAGAAGAAAATGTGTGTATATAGGATTGTAAATTTGAAATATTTCAATGAAATTATGAAAAATATTTTTTTTTTTTTTTTAAACGTGTTTATAGATGATTAGAAATAATAATATATTAATAAAACATAGAAAACAATGATTATGAATAACTTATCAGTTAGGTATCATTTATAGACCAAGATTTACGAATTAAAAACCCTACCTAAATTCTGTTAATGGTCAATGATTATAAATTATTAATTAGTAATTATATATATATATATATTTTATATTTATATTTATTTTTTATATGTCTATGTTTGTGTATCATTATGTATGTAGTATGTAACTATGTTACATATTTTTTTTATTTCATACAATAAACCAACTTTTATAAATGTTCACTCGGAAATAAAAAAAAAATATTTTTCATGGAAATGAAATATTCCATGAATTTTTCATGAAATATTTCATGAAATTTTACAACCCTATGTATATATCAATAACATTACTCGTCAAACTGTGTCGGTCACTCATCGTGGTATACACGACCTAGCTCAGAATGTTTTATAACGTACGTGCGCAGTTCGCTCATACGTTATCAGCACACGATGTGTAAAAGTTACCGATCCATTCCTTTCATTCCAATCGTGTATTGTATATTTTATATATTTAGGTGCCCACGCTTCGACGTTCAGGCACAGATGCAATTTTTATACGTTTTCAGACTTTTTTTTTTATCCACCGAATAGCTGCCGGATACGTGGTTCGGGGGAGGAGGTTATTATTATAAATGTATGCACACATGGTATGATTTACATAATACATGTGTGTGTGTGTGTGTGTGTGGGGAGGTGGGGTAAAGAGTGTGCTCCACAATTTTATAGCCGTGGCTTTCAAAACTGGATGCCGCAAGCATTCACTAGATATGCAGTGGGTTTTGAAAAGATTTTTATTTTTTTTTGTAAATAACCATTTATTCCATTAGTTTATGATATACGAATTAATAAAATTAATACAATACGTTCAATCGTTATGGACATTTATCAATTAAAAAAATGACCGTCTGTAGGAAAAAAATGATTACAATAAATTATCTTAGATAACTATCAAACAATACAATATATAGGTAATATTATTATTACTCAGTTAGTATTTCGTATATCCGCATACATTATTTATAATTATAATAATTATGAACAATTTAAAAAAAGGTCATAGCGTGCTGTGGAAATGTTTGAAGAGCAGCAAAGTGTGCCGTGTCCCGTGTCCAATAAAAGTTTGAACACCACTGCTTCATATGATTTGTTTTCATGAGCCACTATATGTACAAAATACTCGTGAGTGCGGTTATAGTGAAAAATATTAAATTATTCATTTGATTTGTATAAAATATACACATATTTTACGTATGCACGCGTGCACAAAATACAGTACAATATTATTCGTTTTGAGTACTCGAGTGCTCGACAATTACTTAAATCGCTATTTGTAAATATATAATATACAAATGCATCGAATGGATAACTTTAGACACTTTTCTTGATAAAAAAATTATCCATAAATATGCAAGTAATGTCTATCATGTATATGTACGTTCCATATTCCAATGCAACAACAAAACGTTACCTTAAAATCCGAGAAAAACAAAAATATAATCCTTTGACTTAGCGCGAATAGATTAATAATATGTTTTTTCAGACGAAGTTTTCACGAGTATAGTAATAATAATAATCATATAAAGGACGATTTTTCCGTTCTCCGTTTGTGAAATACTTGATAAAACATTTTAGCGCACTATATTCTATAATATGTATATTTTACATATGTATTTAATAATATTATTATTACGATTCCGTTGTGGTCGTTCTAACGTAGGTAGGTACATAAGAAATTTTAGCTTTTTTTTTTTTTGTAAACCGCACTCGTGATTATAATAAACTCAATAACTCAAGTGCATGACGACGAGATAGGGTAAAATAATACCTATTAAGAAAACTGCTGTACATGAAACTCCAATGCGGTTCGACCGTTTCGTGTACTAATAATTACAGCTACACATGCAGTGGCACTCAACCGGTCGGTCGCGACCAATATCTTTGGGTCGCGTGAGTTGCGACAGAACTGGGTCATGATGTACTTTCAATAATTAAAAATAAAAAATAAAACAAACAAAAAGCTTACATTACCTGTATTGGTGACCAACAGTGTTTCCCAATCGACCTGCTGGGTACCTGTAGCAGAAGCGGGGCGGGACGAGTTTATCAGTTTTCGTCTGCTAGTAAACTATATTATAATCATACCAAAGTGGGTCGAAAGAGGTCAAAGAACCCTGACGTTTAAAATACAATATATATATATATATGGTTCACCATGAATTTAAATAAGTTCTAAAACTTAGTTTTTAGTTTCCGTGAACTATTCTCTCAAGACTTTCAAAATGCACCATGTTAATAAAATATACAAGCTCCAACGAAATGTTAAAAGTTTTTCGTTTAATTACAACACGTTCGCATGAACACGTGTGTGTATTTATTAGAGGAAATCAACGTGTAAAAATAAATGGATGGGAAAATAAAATTTACATCGCTTGAACGAAACTGACTAGTACAACCGTAGTTTTCATATTGTTTAGGTAAACGGTAAGGTGATGATAGGATCGGTAATTTCGAAAATATTATATTTTTTTCTATTTCATATATAATATGCTAATATGCACATTAAAAACTGAAAGTAAAATGCCACGAAAGTATTATAGTGATTTCATTACGCGCATATTTTAGACAGGTCTTCATTTAAGTTATTTACACATAATATAATATACCTAACTACAATTTCTTGACGTTTTCACGAAACGCCAATCGACATAATATCGATATAAAAAATTTACTTGAGCTAGTTTTTGGAAATGATTACGATTCACCTTGTTAGTGAGTTGAGAATAATATTCACGGAATTCATAAATAATATGACGTAAATATATGTTATGAACGTGTATTTATTTAGTATAGAGTTATTATTATAAGAAGGCTCTTTGAAAACGTCTTATAGTAAGTGTACTTACGTGTCTTGCCCCGCGTATTACCGTTGACGTAGATGCATACATTACTTACACACCGTCGACCTCGGTTCATTGTTGAATACTAAGAAGCGCGCAATAAATGGCAAATTATAATACAGCATGTATAATAATATGTGAAAACATTTCGTTTCCAAAAAGTTATATGACGACGTGAATATTGATGGCGCGATTAGAAATAATATGACGTATTATTATAACGGATATTTCAGGAGTGCTAGGTCGGCTAGAACGTAGACCAATATTATTAATCGTATAAGCACCATCGAGATGACGGGATGAACTACGTATATATCCAGGAGTCGATGAGGGAAAACGTAGGCTGAAAATGGCCAAATGTCTTTTACAGTCTTGTTGTCAGGTTTATCGTCTCATTATTTTTTTCGTTTTATATGTGCTAAACCAGCGAGATGTATTTCAACTGTCCATCGCGGTGGTTGATGAAACGGGCCAAAGAAACGGGTCGAAGAACCGGAAAAACAATAAAATGTACAATTCTTTGTGTACAACGAATATAATATAAGCTGCCGTAAATCCATTATACTAAGACCATTTTTTTTGTTTACAAACCAGTAACTAAAAATGAACTAACCTAAATTAGTAACTAATACCATTTATGTCTGTATGCGTATTTTAATTAGACAATCAGAGTTATGATGTTACGAAGTTATTTAACCACAATGGATACGATAACCGATAAAAACAGTGAGCGTTGTAATTTGCCAGGTAGTTAATAGTTAATAGTTGGGCCTCAAATTACCTAATACCTTTTTTTTTCCCGAGACTCAATTTACCGCATTCAAAATGTACACACAAAATATCGCCAATTTATCGCCGGCCCCTTCTAGATCATTCAATTGTCGTCGGCTCGCATCCGACGTGTGCACGCAACCTTAGTCGGTCCGTCAGTGCACGGTAAAGTTTCCTTTTGCGCTCTTCATTATTTTTCGTCTCGACCGCCGTCCGCTTTGGATACGTAGTTGGGTCGACGTTACGTTGTGTGCTTTTGTCCCTCATCCCGCGGGGGTTGACTTTACTCGACTTCGTCTGTGCACCTTCTTGGCCGCGTCGACGATACGCAGTGTGTTCCGTTCAGCCCCCGTTGCGACATCGTGTGTGCGGTTCGTTCTGTCGGTTGGTGTGCAGGGCAAATGTAAGTTCCTACACGAGAGTAGCAGGTATAAAAAATACATACGGTAGTTCCTACACGATTGAAAAAGGTATATAATATGTAAGTTCCTGCACGGCGGAAAAGGTTGAATATGTTATATTTAATTTTTTAATTATATATTAAATAATTTTCACAAAAAAAAATATAAAATAATATGTTAATAAAAAAATATAATAAAATTCATTTTATATTTTATGAAGTTTATTTCTATAACTTAAAAACTTAACATAATCGTATTGATTAATTTTGTTCGCTGTATAATCTGAAATTTTTTTATTTGTGAAATCTTCTTTTTCTGCGTATTTTTTACTGATTTTTGGTTTTTGGTTATTAATTGTAGTTCTTATTTTAATATATGTATTTGCTTGAAAAAGTTTGAGAATTTCAATAATTTTAAGAATATGTATATGTTGGTGATAAAAATTTAAGTTGAAATCTAAATGAAAACTTTCACATGCGTTTGTTGTATGGACTCTATCAGAACATTACCGGGTCCACATTTTCGGGGGAAAAATTGATTCATTTGGTATATAACTATCGAATAATCACAAAATTCTATTATAGCTACATTTTCAAGTTTGTCTGCCATAAAATATTCTGTAAAACATTCTGCCACTTCCTCTGGATTGAGAAAAAGAAGTCCAAAAATATGTACCAACCATTTTTCTGCATCGTCATTTGCGGAATTAAATTGTGGTGCGAAACCTATATTTTGAATTTTACGATACCAAGATTGATAGTACCGCCTGTTGGTGCTGCAACATAAATGAAAAAATTTCAGATTATACAACGAATAAGTTATATATATTTATAACCTTTTCCGCCGTTTAGGAACTAACATACGTACCTGATTTTTACCGTGTAGGAACTTACATATGTTCGTGGAGGAACTTACGTATATGTAATTGTTTACCTGCTACTCTCGTGTAGGAACTTACTATTCCTCCGTGTGCACTGTTCCGCTACCAGTCGGATAAGAGCTTCAATTCGTCTGGGCCAGACCGGGTCACACTATAAGAGCGCAGCCGTCTGATATTTACGTGTGCACGTGTTCCGCATAATATTAAGGCGGTAAAAGAGTATTATTATTATAATATGTTATTTTCAACACTTTTACATCATTACATTTTGCACGTAGGTACGCATATATTTTGTACGATTTTGTGTTACATAATATTATTCCATATTACAATTATCTTGTGATTAATAATGTCTAGGTTGTGATTGTTTTTGCGTCTTCATCTCACCACTTCGCGAGTCACTGCGGCAGACGACATTGGTAAGTGCCGTGTACTATGTAGTGGCGTAACAATGACATAATATAGTCAACAGCAGAAAAAAATATTATTATATTGTGTATATAGTTACATATTAAACAACCTTAAATATACTACCACTGCACTCGAGGTATTTGCCTAACAAACGTTCGTAATAATTTCATGAGATGGCTTTACTTAACTATATAGTTATAATGATACTATATAATCATTGCCTTAAAAATACTTTGAAAACTGTACTTAAATAAAGATACACAGACAAATATCCATTAGATATTGTTTCAAATAAAATGCAAATACTTTTGGAACAAAATGTATAATGCGAGAAAACACGTATAGGTATATAATATTTAAATTCCAAATCAAACAATCACGTTTCTTTTATGCTTTTATAGTGTTATATTATAGTCCGGCCAGGACGTGTTCTAAGATTTAGTATATTTTCACGATTCACAAAAATTTATAAAACAAGATTATTTTTATCATAGATTGTATAATAAAATGAAAAAATAGCGATTATATTGCGACAATTATTAGGTTTTTTTTTTACATCTTAATGTATTGCAATATGATGAAGGTTTTCTTGTAAAAAAAAGGAAACATATTTACAATTTATTACTACAGTATAATAAACAAGTATGATGACATTCGATTAAGTAATATTAAGTAATATTTTAATATTTTAATATAAAAGATCTTAGCAATTCCACCTGACAAAAGTAATAATACATAAGTTATTTTTTTCGTGATATGAGCATATCTTTGGACCATTATATTTTTAGTTTTCTGGATTCGTGTATAGTATAGAATAGTTTTTTTTTTAATTAGGTGAACATAAGATAAGTAAGTCAATTTAATTGAAATCATATTTGAACATCTTAATACTACTAAGGCGAATGGCAAATTTTTATTATTATTTTTTTTTATAACTAATTGGTATATAATTATTCACATGTTTAGAACAATATGGGCATTTTCCTGGTTGTATAGTTTAAAATTAAAAAAAAAAAACCAAAAAAAAAAAAAAACAAACACAACATTCGTGAACCGTGCAAGCATCACGGCCCAGTGAACAAGATTGAAAAACTAAAAAACAAAAACGAGATAACAAAATTAAGGATCTGCAAAAAAATTAACAGTCCATGAAAAATAAAAATTATACGATATATAATAATATAATATTATCGTATAAACTATGTCTTGACATAATCGTACACACTACACCGTGTGTGCCATGTTAGTGTTTGTTAAATATTATATTGTATAGTGCGTTGGCGCGTTGCATCTTCGACTAAGACGTTCTAAAATCCGTCGACACCCCACCGATACTCATTGGTCTGTGACGCTGCGGTACAATATAATATTATATTCGACTACGTTACGACGCCTACGTTTAAAACGTGTTTTCGAAAATAAACAATATAAATTCGTGCATAATATGTGACACGCACGTATATAATAATATATATAAATGTTCAGAATCGATCCCGTTTCCCCCTCGAACTTTTCCCGCGGGCGCACACGGCACGATTGTCGAGGATTGTCATGGATGCGCAGGACGATGACGGTATAGGTACGTATATGTATGTATGTATGTATGTATGTATATATGTATGTATGTATGTATGTATGTATGTATATATGTATGTATGTATGTATGTATGTATGTATGTATGTATGTATGTATGTATGTATGTATGTATATATGTATGTATGTATGTATGTATGTATGTAT
>JAIPRK010001018.1:0-37517 GCA_025469195.1 Chaitophorus viminalis
AACAAATAGCAATTAATGTATAAACTATAAAATATATAACAAAAAATATCGTGCATTAAGTGACAGTGATGAGTAATTTTTATTACTTATTTAGTCCTCTTAGTTCTAAATAATTGGTAGAATATCTAGTAGAAAATTGTTATCGAACCACTCTATTAACGTCAATGAAAAGTAACTCACATTTTTTATTAAATTATTAAACCAAAATAGAAAACAAAGTTTTTATTTTTTTAAAGCCGAAAAGAAACCAAAACCTTAATTTTAGTATTTTTAAGAACCCATCCAGAACCGAAACCGTAAAAATCATTAAGGTTCCAGTCCCTGGCAAGAATATTATAATAGATACCAACGATAGGCAAACGAACATTCATTGCGATCGATATCTTGTTTAATAACATTTAACCCCCACCATTAAAAATCACAAATTGCGCCTATGATTATGACTATAAAACATCATTATTTCTATTCGTATTATTATATAGGTGTTAGTGGTTGTTGTCACTAACTACTACCAGTGGGGATCACAATCCAAATATTTTTAATTTAAGTATATAATACTATATAATGTATATGTAATACATAGTAAATGGCTAAATAAAAAATTCACATTTGATTTAGGTATGTTTAAAAATGTAATATACAAACTAACAGACGTTTTTTTTTTTATTTCAACATACCAATTATTCGATTAATGCGATAAGAATGTAGAAAACTGATTTAAAGGTAACGGGACATTTTGATCCACTAGGGAAAATTTGATCCGTTTGGTTACATTTTGATCCGTTTTGTAAAAATTCAATTTTTTTGAACGGGTCAAGATGTCCCCTAAAGGAACAAATTGTTCCCCGGAGACATTTTGATCCGTAGACACTTTTTGATCCGTTTTTTTTTCATTGGGACTTGTTCTTTTATACTGTTCGTAATTGTCAGGACAAGTTTTGTAAGATGGAACATTTTTGGAGAATCTACTGGTTAATCGAATAGTATATTGGAGATTTTAATTCTTCTACGATGGTACTTATTACTTTTTCAGCCATTATTTTAATAAACTGTTCATAAGTAAAAATGACATACGGGTATATATTCTTTACCTGAATTTTCATATTTTAATATGTTTTCATAGAAAGGGATCATACTTAGCAATAAGTTTCGTAGTCATTATTAAATTACAATTATTTTTGCCAGATGATACAAAACTGTCATAGTATGTCAAAAAATTCATACTTCACCACCCTGCCCCCTCCCCCCAAAGTTCCTCCAGGAAGGGTTATAGCCATCCCTGCCAGCCCTAAATACGGTCCTGGTAGTTCCGTAAAACGAGGTTTCTGGATAGAATAATGACACGGGGGCCAGTGCCCTAACGCCCCTAACCATAAGTCTTAAGTTAAAATTTTAAAAGTTATTATTTGTTGATATATTCAAAGATAATATATGTTTAGTATTATATTACTATTATAGTACAATATGTACTTACAAATATCATGAAGTAATAATATAATTATTTTAAATATCATATATTACAATAGACACGTTTAATAATAATATAACCACTCGCTTATTTTTATAAAATACAAGCTGACTAATTCGGTTTCGCACGGGACATTCGTGGCCGGGGCATAGTTTATAACGGATTTACATTATTGAAAGCCTAGCTCTGTACAGGCCCATGCCAATCGGTTAATGTTAATCTGAGGGCACCGTAAAATAATTTTTTATGAACGTAGAAGCTGTGATTGAATAACATGCAGGTTCCTCCTCCTGAAACCTTTCTTTTCAAAATACATCGTAGGAGCCCCAAATTAACCCAAGCCTAGTGGTGACAATCTCTTTAATGAGGCATTGGCCATGTAACGTATAATTCTAGGCACATACTATTATACACTTGTGCATTAATTTTATTATATTATACCCAGATAAAATATAAACATACTGACACGGTAAACTTCATATAACCTAGGATTATTAATTTATCTATTTTCTACTTTTATATATAAAAATATTTAGCTATTCTTTGGTTCGCCTTAACTCAAAAAATGGCTTCATTTATTTGAATAATTTGTTTTAGTTTTGTAACTATTATGATTAGTTATTTATATATTAAAAATAATAAAAGGAAAAAGCCCCTAATTTTACCAAAAACATAGGTATTTTCTTATCAATTTTTTACATTTTCAAATCTCAGATTTCAACTTAACTGGTAGACTCGACAAAAATATTCCATCTTACAAACCTCGTCCTGACAATTACGAAAAGTGTCTACAGATCAAAATATCTCTGGGAGACAATTTGATCCTTTAGGGGACATTTTGATCCATTCAAAAAATTGAATTTTTACAAAACGGATCAAAATGTCCCAATGGAAAAAACGGATCAAAATGTCTCCGGGGGACAATTTGATCCTATGGGGTCATTCGGATCAAAATGTCACCTAATCGATTTAAATTCTACTTTAGATCAAATACCCCACTTTTGTTTTAGGATTTTGTCGCACAAAACAGAATTAAACGAATTGGTAACATAAAAATCAACAAATGTTAACTGTTGGGTATGTTACATAAAAAATTTAACAACCAATTTAAATCAATTTTACAAATTCTTATCGCTTTAATTATTTGATCCGAACGTTAGTAATAGATAACATCTAAATTTGTATGTTGCACGTATGGACAAAGACAATAGTCTACAATCCCTTTAAACTAAGATAGGGACGTATAATACAGTTAAATATAAAAAAAGGTTTAATACATAATATGTATCAGTATAAGACTACTTTATGATATTTATAAATACATAGTAACAAAATACTAGAGTCATTGGTTTCATTTTTATTTTAAATTTAAGGTAATTCAACCAGATACCTATAGTTGATTAGTTTTAATATGTTAATTTACAAGTTTATATTTATTGAAATTGGCAGTATAATTAATAAATAACAAAAATATAATGTTTGATTTAAAATTTAAATTCACTTATATAGATTTGATGTTTTTTTTATCATTAGAATTAAAATATAATTATTTAACAGTAAATACAAATAGTAAATTACAAAATTAAAAATACCAATGGTACTTGGTACATATTATATGAAAAATTTAAATCAATATAGTACTTAATGAATAATATATTTATTTTATATTTCATCTTATTATTATGTCTTAGTAATTTTATATATGGTATATTAATCCTGTAATGTATATAACATTTTTCACACGTATATTACCAACCCTAACTTTAACACATAATTTATACATCATAGGTGTTTTAATTGATAGGCTGCATATTGGATATTCTACAATAGTTTTTGAATTAGTCGTTCTGTTCTATACTTTGTATTATTGAAGGTGATATTATTATTAAGACATATAACTAGAGCTGGGAATGTAATGTAATTCAGTAATTGTCAGGAAAAATTTAAGATTATTTTCAAACTAGTTTTATTAATCATCATAATATGTTAAATTTAAATTAAAATCACAACCTTAAATACGTTTGAAATATAGTAAAAAAAAAAAAATCAAATAATCATGAAAATAAAAACAGCAAATTTAAAATTATTAATAAAAATAAACCTGTCACGAGAATTTGGAGCGTTTTCCTGTACAAATTATTTTATGGCACAACACAGCGTAAAAAAAGAAAAAACAAAATTTAATTTAAAAAAATATGTACACATTTTTGTTAAGTAAATGCATTAATTAAAATAAAATATTAAACATCAAGCAAAACGCGTAAATAACAACACTAAACACTAAAAAAATTGCACACGGGACCTATGATTTAGAGAAAATAATAACCGTTAGGTGCATTATCATTTCTACATTTTTTTTTTTTTTTTGAGCAATGGAAACAGAAAACAAAAATATATTAAATCATGGCAACGTTTTTTCTTTTTTCTTAAAGTGCTGTTTATTTTATATTTATATAATTATATATATAATTAAGTGTTCATATATATATTTATATATCAATATAATATAATAGGGAACATTTTAAAATGAACATGGTTTTTCGGTAGTTATTTTAAAAACATGTAAATTAATGTCTACAGAAAAAAACAAATATAAATTAACAAATACAAATGTTTTCAATTAATTTAAACTCTATATACAAAAGTATTTTTGATGTTGAGTTGCAAATATTCTTAAAAATTATTCATAATACATAGACCACTCATTCTATTCCCGTTACAATTTAAACTTAAAAGTTACATGGAAATAATTTATACACAAAAACTTCCTTAAATAATATACAATAATTGTCTAGATTGATGAAAAAAAAATGATAAATAAAAAAATTATATATAATAAATATATTGCACAATTTATAAAAAGTACACACGCTAATAATAATTACATTTAATAAATTAGAGATACTATTTATATATATATATATATTACATCAAAAATTAAATAAAATTAAAAAAAATACAAATAAATTCTAGTTTGGTTAATTTATTAACAGACTTGATAGAATAATACCAAAATTTAGTTTTAAGCCTAATGGTAGGTAATGTTCAGGTAATCTGATTTAAGTAAATATAAATATACGCAAATATTATATAGGGAAAATTTTATATATAAAAAAAAATCACCTAAAAAGAATAAAGTTAACCAATCAATTTTTTTTTTTTGAATGGCTTGTTTAATTAACATTTTCATAACGATAAATCACATTATTTTGCAGTCGAAAAAGTATATCCAAAATAATACAAAATAATCAGTGAAGATAAATTGAATAAAAAGGTTATACAAGTTATAAAATGAAAAATGTGTTTATTAAGTAGAAGAACAAAAGGAATGAAGAAAATTATACCTAAGGTAAAATAATACATCCTAACCCATAAAATAGGTATTTTTTGGATAATATTTACCACAAAGAATTATTTACTAGCAATTAGAAATATTCTAATATGGTACATAAATACTTAGTTTTAATTAATAGTATAGAACTCCAAATGTTTTCTTTATATTTAATTCACCATTAGAGTATGTGACTCTATAGGCGCTGCTGAGTCATACAGTGTATCCGTATCCTGTGTTGGCTCACCTTGTAACTGACATTGATTGTTTAATGTGCCAGCTCCACAATCACAAAAGAATCTACAGTACAAAATATTTTTAATAATTAATTAGACACGGTCTACATAATTTGTATACAATAAACATTTTAACAATAATACCATAAAGCAAAAAAACTAAATATTTGACTGATCCAAGAAATAAATAGTGTTCTGTACTATTAATCAGGTTTTCAAATATTCAATAGTTACTAGATAGTAATTAATTAAAGTTAATAAAAACAATATTTTTGTCTGGTGTTATAAAATTAAATATTTCTAGTGAATGTTAAATATTGAAAATATATTGATAATAATAAAACATTTTTTAAAAACTAATGCCATATTAAGAAGTTATATTAGGAAGTGTATTGAAAATTAATGCACACCACACACATACATCTTAGATGATTAAAATATACAAGGACAAAAAATAACTAAACATTAAAATGTAAGGTTTTCTTTTAAATGATCCTACCTATTCAAATATTTAGAAAAACAATATGCAAAATAAAACTTAATTTAAAAAGTTTGGTTGTTATTATTATTATTATTATTATTATTATTATTATGGATTACAATAAATTTCATTATTAATTAAAACACTTCAACTTCTTAAAAAAAAATTTCAAACATAACTAAAATTCTTTCAGCAGATCATCTAACTAGTTCAGAAATATTTATATTGTTTGTGACCAATGAAATAACCATAGTTTAAGTTCTGAACCATTTTAAATCAGATACAGGGCTGGAACAAACTTATAATACGCTAAATATCTTTATATCACAGAATATAAAGATTAACTAGGTACTATATACAATAAATATATAATGTAGTGAATTAAATGTAGAAAATAATTTTAACACACAAGTGTATAACTGAAATCATTTCACTGTAATCACTTTCTATGTGTCTTGTGGAAATTTAATATAAAATCTTAAATTTATGTTGATAAAACAACATTGGAAACCTACTAATTTTAACTTTATAATAATGACAATGAAATAAAACTACAATAAAAAAAATGTATTTATAATAAATAAATAAAATATAAATATAGACTTTTTACATACCTGTCATGCCTAATGAATTCAACATCGTGTCCAGCATGGCATGTTTTAATACAATTAACGCAAATTGCATTTCTATCAGTCGTGTTGCAAGTCTGACAACGGTAAAAATCATGCATAGGGAATGATGTGTATGAGGATATTTTATACAAACATTGACCATTACATACTGCTTTTTCAACAGCATCTTGGTTACTATAAATTTTATTGCCTAAAAATGAAATTGATTATTAACACACAAAATACATATTAAAATATTATTAATTAAATAACTTACATCTAACAATAGGTTGTACGCCACTTGCTAAACAGAGTCCACCAAAACGATTATTAAATATTTGATTACTATCTAAAGTGGCTGTTGCATTATTAGTGATTTCAACACCAGCAGCTAAACCATCAAATATCCTATTGCGTCTCAATGTAGGATGACTCTGAGTTGATATTAAAACACCAGCTTGAGCATTTCTAAATATTTCATTTTCTTCTAAATTACCTATAATATATAATGGAATATTAAAACTAATCATAAATAAAATTGAATTAAAAGTAAAAATTTTAAATGTGTTTATTGCAAAATACAAAAAGGATTATGAAAATAATTTTAAATACTTCTGAACTCAAGCCATAATTATGTTTTTTTTAGATTGTAAGTGAAACAAAGAATGTATTGGTTTTATCATGGTTTTTTTATTTTTTGTATCTATACATGATAAAATCAGAAAAAGTGATCAAATTAACATAAAATCGACAGTTTTCCAAATAATACAGAAAAGGTACAAACAATAGCAAAAAGTTTTAAATATTGATTTGAAGACAAGATTAGTAGTACTCAGCAAATGTTATTTTAGTTGTCTAGTTATATAGGAATAAAATATTATACGTTTTTATAAATATAAACAGATCCACATGACCTCATTCACTCAGAATCATATTTTCAGAAACAGAGGTACATTGATTTCAAATTTATAAGACCAATACAGCAATATCACACATCTCTGGAACTTTTATCCAACCTAGAAGTCTACCTTTTTTTTTTTTATTGATAAGTAATTCAATAATTATGTATGATATAAAAATAATGCATTATGTAAATAAAGTCAATAACAGAAAACAAACTTTTTATGATCCAATTAAACAAACATATTATTACTTTTGAAATATAGTATTATTCTAGTACTTTTTTATTGAAAATAATTACAAAAATAATTGAATTTAATAAAAATTCTTCAATGATATATTTTTCTTAATTCTCACTTTCTCTCACAACTATTTGGGGACCAAAAACTTGTCTTCCACTTCTTCAAGGTTCAGTTTGCCACTTCATACACACACACACACACACACACACACATACAGCTACCTTCATGTTTCCTTCAAATTATATTCCTCTCCCACTATTTCTTTTAACTTGCAATTTTATTTCTCACTTCATCAGCCACTTCTTTCTTAATAACAAACACATTACAAATAATTAAAAATTATTCTCTTTAACTTCTTCAATTATATGTATTACTTCCAAACCATGATTTATTTACCATTTCTTTTTAAAATATACCATAATATGTAAAATAAAAACATCTTACCTTTTCCGCCATTGAATATACAAATTCCTCCATCCCTACCATCATAAATTTTATTTCGTTTTAGAGTAGGGTTGGAGTCTGTTTTAATCCAAACACCAGCCATCGCATTATCAAATATTTCATTTTGTTCCAACACCCCTAATCCACCATTATAGACCAGAACTCCGCCATTCTGACCGCCCCAAATTTTATTACCTTTAATTATTGGATTACTGCCAGTTCTAAAAAACAATTTAAATAATAAATGAATTAACTAGGTAATAATACAGTTAAATTAACCAAAATATAATATATAATTCAAAACCATAAAAATCAATGTGAGAAAATAAGCTATTAAATATTTTAACTTACATTTTATTAAAACACTGACAATTTTAAGAAAATAAAATCCTGTTTGGATACATTTTTAAAAACAATTTAAAATGATCAAACGGTATTTTTATTATAAACTTGATATTTGTAATAGAAAAGTACACTAGGAATAATTAAAGTTATAACACAAAAATGTTATGTCTATTTATTTTTTAACCCGGCGTTAGTCGCGCTATGGTCAAAATGACTGCACTCTTTTTACGTGTTTCATAAAACATTTAAATTTTATATTTAAACCATTGATACTCAGTATACCTTAATTCATTAATGTTATTAAAAATAATATAATAATATTCCAAGTACATTGAATTTCGTATATATTGATTAAACTAAGATAAATAAAATTTAAATAAAACTCGTACATTGCTTTTTTAAATTAGGTACCCAATTTATGTATAAGGAAGTAACTTTTAATTTGATTTTTTTTTTTTGTAAATAAAGTTATAACTTATAAGTTATTATAGTTGCATGATAATAGATTTGTTTTAATAAAATTACTAAACATGTATGAAATGACGATTTTTATAATTATATTCTTGAAAATTATAATGCGGTCAATAAGACCGCGGTGCGACGAACGATATAATATACACTAACGCGACTAACACCGGGTTAATAATCTTATTAAACAAATTATACTTTTATTTCAGACTTAAGTAAATTTTTAATAAACTAAAAATACTCACCTTATTTGTACACCAGAATACAAATGATTAAATATGTCATTGTCTTCAAGTTTGCCATGTCCATTATCATAGAAATATACGCCCACTTGTTTGCCAGAGTGTATTCGGTTTCTACGCAAAACTGGGGTACTGCCCGTAGTGATCCAAACACCAGCTAATGTGTTTGCATACACCTCATTTTCTTCAACAAGTCCTGCACCTTTTTCATGTACATATATACCACCATGTTGACCATGATGAATTTTGTTGTGCCTAACAATTGGATCACTATTGGTACGAATTTGAATACCAGCTAATGCATTACCTATTAAAAAAAAAGAAATATATAATATATGCACATATATTCATAAAATGTTTTCATACTAACCATATATATTGTTATGTTCAATTAATCCTCTGCCTTCACCAAATATATATACTCCACCTTGATGTCCATTATAAATATCATTACGTCGTATAGTTGGGTTGCTGTTAGAAGTGATCCATACTCCAGCAAAATTATTACTATGAATTCGATTATCAATAAACTGACCAAGACCATTTTCGTGAACATAGATTCCTCCTGTCTGACCATGATGAATTTCACACTGCACAACAGATGGATTTGCTCCAGCTTTTACTTCAAAACCAGCAATACGATTATTGTGAATATCATTTGCTTCGAAAAATCCCTGTAATAAATGTAAAAATTAAGTATAATATGAAAATATGATAAAAAACAATAGTTACCAATCCATTATCAAATGTGAAAATTCCCACATCTCTTCCATGATGTATATGATTGCGACGCATCACAGGATTGGCATGGTTTTTAACCCAAACACCAGCCAAAGCATTTCGACAAATTTCATTGTCTTCAAATGTTCCCTGAGCATGATCAGTAACATATATACCAACATTTTCACAGTCACTAACATCACAATGGTGTATCCTAGGGTTTGCACCAGCTCCGCTTACACATACAGCAGCTCCCACAACTGATGAGCTTCTAATAATACAATGATCAATTGTTGGTGAACAATTTTCACCAACTTCTAAACAAAAGTGTTTATGATGTGGAACAGTAGATGTAACATTAGGAGTAAATTTCAAAGTAACATGTCCCATGTAGGCATTTTTGGCACCCTCAACAAACATTACTGTTGATTCAGTTTCTCTTTCAAGAATTACTGCATCAGCAACTACACCAGGAGCCGCACCAATTAATGTAACGTCTGAATCAATAACCAAAAATTCACCTCGATAAGTTCCTGGGTGTAGAAATATTTTTGCACCACCATTTAGATGTTCATCTGCATGATCTAAAGCTGCTTGAATCGTATCAAAATGTGGCATCCGTCGAACTGGATCTTTTGCGGTACCATTATAATGTGGTCTAACATGTAAACATCGTTTTTTTAACTGCCTAAAACTTTCTTTCCATGGATTATGATGTTCACTTTCTTCAAATGGAATAAAATCAAAACGACAATTTTCTGTATGAAACAGTGGTATATCATACTCAAATACACTTTGATATAATCTCTTCCAAAGATTGTTATCATTAGCTATTGCTTGAAATCGTTTACAAACTTGAGCTATTCTGCATAGATCTTGTTCATATAAATAACTGAATATGGTCAACATGACTTCATCTGGCAGTTCACATTGTAAGTAATGAGCAGCTGAATTGGAATCTGAAATTAAATTTTTAAGTATTTAATGTTTTTAGAAAATAATTATTTTAATACAATTTACCAGAAATTTATAAATTTAATTATTTAAATATTTAATACTTCTAACGAAAACTAGGAAAGTAAACCTGTAGACAAGGTATTGGCTTAATAAGTATAAATCACAATAACAGGATAAAACTTATTTTAGAATCTGAACGGAGTGATGAAATCTATTGGTTTAACAATGATGTGTTTTTTTTTTTGTGTGTCTGTCATTACGTTTTGGAGCAGTAAAAATGCTTCGATTTTCTCATACAACAACTTTTGTGAAAGGAAAGTGAATATTTTCCTAACCAAACCCAACCTAACTTGGAAAAGTCAAAAATTAAACTTTTTTAGTACTTTTCAAAAAAACCATAAAAAAATTATGAAAAAAACTAGAAACTTATACGCAAAACCATGTTTTGACAAAATAAAATCATTTTGAATGCTCTAACTCAAAAACGAAAAACTGCAAATGCTTGAAATTTTCACCAAATTTTTATATTAGGGTCTTCTATACTTGGTTAAGTTTACAAAGTATTTTGACTTTTTTTTACCTATGTATAGACAATTTAAATTTTCAATTTTTCTAAGTTTTTTTATTTTGATATATCGATAAAATAAATTTGGCTATCCAAAAATTCTTAAAAATTTAATACAAGGTTTATTATAAATTATAACTATCACGGTTAAAATAAATTAAAAATCGTTCAACATAAATAATTTCGATAAGCCGATAAAATCCAAATTCGTATGAAATTGTCAAAATCGCAATATTTTGCAAATTATATTGTAGTTAAGAATTCATAAATTTTTTTCTATTTATACTTAAGGTTCAAAATGTTAACACAAGGTCATCCATAAGTTGTTCTTCAAATAACTATAAAAATTTTTTTACTGAACTTTAAGGAAAGTTTTTAAGGACCGTTTGAAATTTTAATTAGTACAAAATTGCATAAAATAACGATTTATCCTCGTACGATTCTAAATATTTGTTATAATTCAAAAAGTATAATTCGCAGAAATTCGAAATTTTTACCTATTGTTAAGATTGGCATTTTCTTTAAGTTATATTTTTCTCAGAATATTATGCTGATTTTTAAGGAATTTATAGATGTCTGAAATATTCAATTTTTTTTTATAATTTTTGATAAAAAAAATTTGGCTGGTACAAATTACTTGAAAATTTAATAGAAGGTTCCACAGAAAATGTTATTACTGTCCTTTTTAGACTATTGAAATCTATAGACACAATTACTTTTTATAAGCGTTTGAAAAGCAAATATTGACATAATATTTCAATTTAAATATAACATAATGTATTATATAATATACCTATTCTAGACTAACATATCATCTCTGTTCAGAATCATTATTCATATGCAATGATACCTATCATTGCATTCAAATTTAAAAAATCCTATCCCATGAACCTATCCATGACCTATCCTATGAATGGTGCACTCCACTCCCTACTGCACAGTAGAGCGAGGCCCATCCAGTTCTTTTTAATCTTCCACTTATTTCTTTGTACTAAAAATTATAAGTAAGGGACAGAAAAACAAAATTTATAAATAAAATTAATGAAGTAGGTATATAAACATAGAATTACAAATGTGTATTATGTACTAATAGGCTTCCAACATGAACTTATCACAACTCTCAAGTTAACATATTTTATAGGGACACATAATTAAAATTCTTGCTTTGGACTTTTTCCAATTTTTGGACCAATTTAAATAAATAATATGGATGGTTATATTTGTAAATTGGCTACTGTATATCAGGGTACTCTGCTTCAGAAAGTATGTAAGAAATTATGTATTATTTTTACAATGTACAATGATATTTATTTAAATAAAAATAATAATACTAGAAGGTGTAAACAGTTGGTAATTACAATTAAATATTACATTTATGAAACGAGAACTTAAATTAAAAATACATGTTTTTAATTTAAAGAAAGAATCAAAAATAAAATAGGGGTAATTTAGATAAATAACTAACAACTATAAATTACACTTTTGGTAATACTTTGATATTGCTAACATGGCTGTAGCGGTAGTAATAAATAATTAAATTGATAAAATTATGATATTTAATATATTTATTTACTCAGTAATATTTTATAAATGATTATTTAGGTAATAATAATACTAGAAGTAGTAGAACTATTTTATTCTATAACACATTAAAATGTTTAAGTTGTATGAATATAGAATAATTATGTATATAATATGATTTATTGTTTGTAATTTAAGGGTAATATTTAATAATTTCTTTTTATATTAATAGTGTTCAATGAAATGGTAAAAATAAAAAATAAAATTATAAAACACAGTACTTACT
This sequence comes from Chaitophorus viminalis, assembly GCA_025469195.1. Taxonomy (NCBI): domain Eukaryota; kingdom Metazoa; phylum Arthropoda; class Insecta; order Hemiptera; family Aphididae; genus Chaitophorus; species Chaitophorus viminalis. The sequence continues at coordinate 12,818 of JAIPRK010001018.1, forward strand.
AAACTATCATAGATTATTGATGATAAAAAATATCATTGTAAAAAATAAAAGAAAAACTGTTTTGTTATAAAAGATAAAATAAGGTAAGGAATCTTATACCAGAAATTATTATAGTATCTCAGCGTCATAATAAAGTGTTTTCAGGATAGAAAATGATTCGTGTAACATAATGCAGAAAATACTCAATATTAAATATTTTAGAAGAAAAAAAATTGTAAAAATATTAGATTAAATTTAGGTTAAACTAACAAAACAAATTTTACCACACAATTATCAATAAAACATAATCAATAATTATAAGTCTTTAGACTCATGCATTTATATTAATTTATAATTTCATTAATGTAATAATTTTTAAACTATTATTTTAAAACCATAATAACTATCACTTATCATTTATCAAACCTACATTGATTTATTTTTATTTGGTTAAACATAGAATCTAGACATAAATCTAGAATAGATACTGAAGAATGCATTACATCTCAAAAAACCAAATCATTTGTTTTTGTCAAATCAAACATCCTATACTTTAAATAAAAACTCTAGTAGAACATTTCATCTATCACTTAATAAAAATGAATAAATTACTTACTGTCAGAACTAGTAATAGTACATGAGGTGTTTCTTCTAAGGCGTTTCCGAGCAGGCTGAGATAAGGGTGGTATAGCAGCCGACTGCAATACCGATGCAGTAGCTGATGCTGTAGGAGATGTAGGACGTGTGGCAGTAGGATGAACTGGTGCTGTAGCATTAAACCCAGCTGTACTAGCATCATGTAAGTGTAAAGGTGATTTTCGACCGCGTAAATCATAAGGCGGCACATGTTGAAAGCTAGTGCTTGTACTTGCGCCTCCAGGAGTCGCATAACTACCACTTGCAGCAACTAATGGTTCACATGTTACTCCAGCTTCTACAACACCACCTAAAAAATAGTATTAAATTTAAAAAAAATGGTTTTCAAGTATAATAAAAAATTATTAAGACTTATTGTTAATGATAATTATTACTTCCTAAATCATGATGTAGAAACTACAGAAAATTTATAATTTGTAACGAATTACATTAAAATACTTGAATACAATTATGATATAAGTTCGGCATGAGCAGTAATTCAATATTATATTTTCGGTTATTTCAATAAGAAAATTTTGTACATATTAGATAGTTTTAAACATTAAGAATATCCAGCGACTAAAAATTTAGTTGACTGTTCAATTATAAGTTACATACAAGAATCTCATGAATTTAACATTAAAAATTATTGGTTAAAAATAATAATAATTGGGTAAACATTTATTCAGATATCAAAGCAAAAAAAAAGCAAAAATTATGCTGTAACATTCTTCAATGAGAACCTAAGATTGAAATGATTCAATAATTTAAATTATAATTAAAAATAACAATTTAAGGATTGGTTAGGATATAAATTAAATGTATTAACAGGACTTTAGAATAAATAATGCAGTACCCATTTTAGGTTGACACAGGGTTTTTTAAGGAGTTTTAGCTTTCTATACCAGCTGTTAGTCTTTGGAAATATTAAAAAAATAAATACACAAATCGATTAAAATATTTATAATATAAAAAAGAATTTAGATTCTCCTGAAAATTTCTCCGCCTATGGTGGATAAGTAAAATGTCTGATTCAATATAAGTATTTAATTCAACGCTTCAATGCTTTGAATTAAATTAGTGTTTCAAGGACCTGGGCCACAAAAAAAAAATAAAATTTTCCTAGCTTAACTAATATTTCTTTTCTGTATGAAACCTCCTTGAAATAATATAAAAAGAAAATTAATTATTTTATATTCAACACAAATTTCATTATTTTCAATTATAACAAAGATAAAATAATTTCTATTACTTGCCAAAATATGTAGATATTTGGAAGATTATTATAATTACACAACTAGGTAACATTACTAGTCAATACACGCAGACAACCAAATATTTACGAAAATAGACAGTCTATCTATATTTGTACAGAATTATTGGTTTTAAATATTTTAAACAATTTAAACTTTTTGAATAATTTAATATTTATATTGTAATATAATCAACTTATATCAAGTCTTGTAGATAAGTGTTTTACAATGAGAGAAAGACAAATTCTATAATAAAGTATAAAGAAACAAAGAAATCAGAGAAAAATTAAAACTACCTATAGGTACACGTCAATATTTCGTAGAACATATAAGCACTACATAAGCCTATAATATGATCCATTAAGTACATTGGTATTACAATTAGACAATTGAAATTTGTGATAGATTACAAAACCAAACATATTATTGTTTGTTACAGTAAGTTTTTTAGATTTTCAGAAAAATATGAAGGTATACTTATGCAAGGTTACGTGGTGAATCAAATAAGGTCAAAACAAAAATTTTTAAGTCGCACTAGACCACACATGGATGGGATTAAAGGATAGACATGACTATTTACCGAAACAAAGGGAACTTCAGTAAAGTAAAAATCCTAAGAACAGAACTGCTCCGATTGCTTTCTGTCACTTAACCTATAATCCAGCACTCATCTAGGAGCTTACACACCTACTGCCAACCATTATATTCAAAGGTAGCAGTCCCTAAGAACTTGACCTACAACAAAGCTACCTAATCTAACTGCCGGCATTGTTAAGGCAAAGTGCTGAATGACAGAAAGAAAAAGGCTACAGCAAGTTGCACATACATTTTACCTTGAGAACAATCGCCTGTCTCGGTGGCTACTACAACCACTAGTGTTAGAGCCAAAAGCATATGCCCACGGGGGAGCTTTGTTCAGAGAAGAAACTACACGGTACTCACCGGAATTCGACGTCCTGGATGGTATGGGCAGCCGGTTGGTGCCTTTTCTTCTCGTTCTCCGCGTATATGAACGGGTCGCGCTGAACGATGCACTAGGCATTCTCTTCGAGGACGTTTTTCGTACAATTTTTAAAACGAATCGCGCACAACCAGAAAACGAAATGGGTGTAAAATAATATAATTGTGTTACAACGAAATGGGTGAAAAAAAATAAAACAACAATCGAATACACAATGGGTACACCTAGATAGTATACAGCGGTAGTACCGAGACACAAAGAAAAAAAAAAATTTTTACAAAAATATTATTATTACTATTGAATTATTACTATTTTTATTAATTATGTATTATTTATACACGCTCGCGGTACCTACGACGGACACATACGGACACCGCGCGAGCACACGTACACAGTATCATACACATATACATATAATATTATAATTTAATACACACACACACACACACACATGTACAATGAGCACCGCGCGCGCTTACTCTCGATGGTAATATTATTTTAATTTTACGATTATTATTATTAATAATTAATATAAAATTTATATATATATATATATATATATGCAGATGCAATAATAATATATTGTTATACGTACAAAAGTACGTGTGTATGTATAAGAAATATATTTTTGTGTGTATAAGCGAACGCGGCGGCAGCGGGCGAGCGCTTGTACACACTACACACACACACTCACCGACGACTAGTTCACGCACACACACGCACGTACTGTACGATGTGTACTACGACTACTTACCACCACCACCACTACTCCGTGCACACACACTTGCCCACACGGTCGCGCGCACACACCGACTCACACGGTCACGTGAACACGTACACACGCGCACGGTATAGGGTCGGAGACGGCGGCGGCTACGAGACAAAAGAAAGGAGGCAGCTGCTGCTGGTAGTGGCGGTGGCGACGGTGGTGCCGGTGATGGTGGTAGTGGTGCTGCTGCTGCTGCTGCTGGTCATGAACGACGGCAAAGTCGCACGGACATTTTTCCTCTCTCGCGCACGCACGCACGCACGCACTGCGAACGGTGTACTATACGCGTAGCCCTCCTTCTCCCCGCCACGACCACCGCCACAACGTCGCTTGCACGCACTCGCACACTGCACAACTCTCTCTCCGTCCCGTCCGTCCGTCACGTTTGGCTGCGGCGGCGGCAGACGACAAAGGACGACGGCGCGCGACGGGTGACGGCCGACCACGATCACGGCACCGACGACCATTAATGAAAAAAAAATAATAATAATAAAATAATAAACAAGAAATAAAATACCCACGGTGCGCGCGCGTGCGCGTGTGTGTGTGCGTGCATGGATCGACGAGCAGGCCGTCGCAGGATGGCGCGCGCGGAGTGGAGGGACCGGTGCCCTCGAACCAATGCCGCGGCCCGGAACCGGTCACGTGACGTCCCGGACAATAGACGCGCCGGTAGACGGGCGTACGGGTCGCACCGCGGACAGGGGACCCGTGCGGTCGCGCGTCGTGCTCCCCGAGGCCCGTTGCGTGTTCGTCGTCGACGGCCCGTGGCCCGTGAAACCCAAAATAGGCGCATATTAGTTATTACTTTTTTCCCATTTTGGTCGGTAGACCAAAGGCGCAAAAATTAATTATACCACCCCGGGACTATATTACTGTACCCGTTACACTATAAGTTTCGTTTTCAAATAAAGTACCTACATGGTATTTTTATAATTCAAAAACACATCGACAGTGATCGGGTTCAGTTGAAGTTTATTATTATCGCATCGTATTTTAACGTAACGGAAACGACTGATAATCATTTAAAAATTTAAGACAACTATACAATACAATACGAGTATAATAATATATGCAGTATAAACTTATATCAAATACATAAATGGTATTTGACTTGATATCTATAGATTTTTTTGTGTAATTTTAATTTTTAATTTTTTTAACTCGTTTTATGATCACTAAAATTTTAATATTGATAAACTATGTGATTTTGATAAAGTACACTTTATTTTTATGAAATTTATTTGTGCTTATGGGCTACAGCCGCCGTGGCCCATGACCGGCGGCGTGCTACTGTGCTAGCCAACCGAGAAGGTTTCTCGAGATTTTTGAATCGTGTACATTATTATTAAAAAAATATTTTCCCTATTTCGCTCGCGTCGGCCCAGCTTGCACCCGTCGCATGGCCTCTGCGCAGCGTTTTTACTTTTACTCGCCGTTCTCGGCCCGAAACGAGTTTATAGTAGTTCATAATACGTATACACGAGACGACGTTGGGTTTTCGTATTCCAATCCATTTTGTGACGCAACGTTTTGGTGGCCGTTTCTCTTCTCCGTTTCCATCGACCTAACCTGTCCGAAAGCTTCTTATCTCCTCCGCAGACTCTGTAAAATATAATATTATGTTATACCGTAGAGTATAGACTCTTAACCGGCATTTATTTGGACAAGTTTCCTGAGCCAATAGGGGGGAAGGTATTAACTTTTCAAGTTCTGTTTTCGACCATTATGTCATGTCTGTTTATATACGCTCACAAGGCGACTTTGATGCCGGGATATTATTCATTGCATTTATTGCCTGTGGGTAATTTCCTTGTTCACGTCGAGTTAATATAAAAATGTGGAAAAAAATAGAAAGGTCATTGGGGGAATGCGACACCTATAAACTAATACCTGGACCCCCTTCCCCTCATTATAATAATGCCACTGCTCTTTGCGTTTTCGAACAGTATTTTCCATTTAGTACACTGCATTATCGTAGTTTGATTTAAGAACGAGGTCGCAATTGGTATTAGTTGTCCGAGGAAACGTTTATGTTTAGGTACATTTGAAAAATAAGTTTCTCTTAAATAAACAATATTACAAGAAAAAGGATTAAAATAATAGCGAATTTGCCAATTACTGTTCAACTGTGACTTGTTTTTAAAATTATTTTCAAAACATGTTTATTAATTATTATATTATTAGAAATATAAAATCCCATAATTTTGTGCACTATTATTTCTAATACGTATAAATTATACAACTATCGAAGGTCGGATTCGGATTGTCATGATAAATTGATAAATAATGTATTATATTTAATTGTTTTCGATTTGCACCCAATTTAGATGATGATTATTAATTAATAATAATATAAAAAAAATATTATATTACGTAGAATTAATATCTAATATTCGAATCAAACAATCCACAATTATGGAAAACAAAAGCTTTTTACTATTGTAGTTTACTTATAAGTAAACATTTTGAAAGTATAATTAAAAATACAATATAATGGTACATCAACATGATTCATAACATTCATCACTCATCACTGCAATAGATTATAGACTATATTATACTGTTATTATGTGCTATATATATATATAGCACATATTATATATATATATCAGGCGCGCACCCAGGATTTTTGTTTTTTTTTGGGGGGGGGGCTTAAACAATTTTCTATTTTCTTTTCACACAAGTAAATAATTACCATAAATTATAAATGGTAATTTTTTTACTATTATTATTATATGTTATATTAAATGTTTAATCAATCATTGTAGTACAATATTTGTGAAAATATACTATAATAATGTATAATTTAGTAAAAATATATTTTTGGGGGGGGGCTTCAGCTCCAAAGCCCCCCTGGGTGCGCCATTGCTATATATAGATATAGATTATAGATTAACACGGAATACAGACCATGACTAATCTGTAGATACTATAGATAGGCTTTCCACAGAGACTACAACCGTGGTCATCATTAAATTGTGTGTGTAATCTTTTATCCTGGTATAAGTGATTAAATGATAATACTATTATTTTCAAACAAGTTTACAATTTACATAATTTATTACCGTTTGAATAATCGTACATTCGTACTTTAAATTTTTCTGTCATTTATCTTAGAATTTAGATTCCGAAATAATCATTTTAAAATAATGAATGACTAGTCATTGACCTTAAAATGCTTTTTATCACCACAGACAGTTGAGCAGTATTTTGCCAACCGACAAAATGGCGACTAACTGCTACGCGATCTTCACTGATAACAATATAAATAATATAGGAGTTCCTTATCTAGTGTTGTATAGAAGTCTGTGTTTATCACCAACAACGATAAGAATTCATGATATAGAATTATAGATAATAAATATATTATTATTTCATATTTGTATATCAGTATTTAGTATTTACTATTTAGTTGATTTTTTTTTAATTCAACAATAATTTCTTTCATTTCTCACATTACTATACAAAAAATAATTGCTTAAAATTATTAAAATTTGAAACTTATGTAAAACATAAATAAGAAATAGATCAGTTTACTCAATAAAGTCAATTTTTTCTTAGAAATACAAAAATTTAATCGATAATATTCTCTTATGATTCTATAAAAAATATCATATAAATAGTACCTATATCATATTTGTAAGTAAATTAACTTTTATTTTTCATGTTTTTATTGTTGTATCATAATTATTTTTTAATGAGTTAAATAATAATTGTATTTATTGACTCATATACAATTTAACCATTTCCAATGAGTAAAATTAACTAATATTTTTATTGATGGATAACTTTAACAAATTAAAAGAATAAAATAAACTTCATTGAATATGTCAAATTTTAGTTAGTAATTAAATATCTATATCATATTTTCTAAAACAAAAATGTTAAGACTTTAATCCTTTAATATGAACATTGATATTCCAAATTACCAATGTTCTTATGCAAAATGTGTTCTGGAAAGCTTTTTACTGTCTGTGATATATGTAGCTAGTTTATATGTATGGAGCTCTCAACATTCAAGGTAACTTTATGAGTTATTTAACCAATATTATAATTATCATTGTACATATCTATTAACTTGTACACATGTATTTGATCTTATACTTACATTTTTTTCATATGATGCTAAGAGATCATCCATCGACTATAAAGAAGAGATTTCTTAGTGTTTCGTTTATGCTTATATTTTCTCCGTTATATACTTGGTACTTCATCCATGACAAAACAAAAGTAAGATTATTTTATTATCGCAATATTTTAATTTATCACTAACTGAAATAAATATATTTCTTTATAAATATTTAGATACCTATTTGGTATTGGTTGGGTTTGAAATGGGACGGCATATTTATATCTGCTGCATCTTCACTTATCTTAACATGTATTTTGTTTTTGGGTTCAATTTGTTTAATTTGTTGTAAAAACTTTCAACTGAAAAGCATCATTAGTAAGTTTTTGAAACCTTAAAATAATGTGATAAAATTACCAACCAAATGAATAATTATCAGGTGTTGAAAATATAAAGTCAAACTTTACGGACTTGATTTGGCTCAGAAATTATGTAGTAGCACCGATTTCTGAAGAATTTACCTTTAGAGCCTGCATTATACCCCTGCTACTTCAATGTTTTCAACCAATGACAACTGTATTCATTTGTCCTGTGTTTTTTGGAGCAGGTAACTGTTATATTTTGTAAATACGACCACCTATAATTAATTTAATTAAACTAATTACTAACTATATTTTTGTTAAGCACATTTTAATCAATGGGTAGAAAAAATGCGAGCTGGTGTACCATGTTTTGATGCATTTTTAATGTCAGGTAGTTTAGTATTTACTTATTTAATAAGATTTTTGTATTAATAATATATATAATATGCGATTTATTTTGACTAATGAATGATTACTATTAATAATGAATGTATTATTCAATTCTATTATGCAAGGTATTTTAATTTGACCTTTGATTACTGATTTTACAAACATTTGTTGTTCTAGTATTCCAGTTTACGTACACAACAATATTCGGTGCATATTCAGCATTGTTATTCATCACAACTGGCAACATTATTGCACCAATTTTGGCTCATAAGTTTTGTAATCATATGGGTTTTCCTGACTTTCGAGAAATGTTTCAGTTTCAAGAACCCAAACGCAGTGGTTTGTTTATATTTTCATTAATGGGACTAATGCTTTGGTGCTTATTAATTAAGTATACAACCGAGCCATGGATATATTCAAACCAAATGAATTGGACTGAAATGAACCAATGTAATTCAACCAATTCTAGCAATAATTATGAACAAAAGTATTTAGAAAAATTATAAATACAAAAAGTTTTATTTACATACACAAAGAGAATATTTCCAATACCATAGCATTTCAACGATTTTTTTTTTTAGCTCAAAATTTTAATACAAGCACTTCAATTTAAAATATATATATATAATAAATGATTAATTTAATAAATAAGACTGGATAATAGTAATAATAAGTTGTTAAAAAAAAATTGTTTAAATAAAATAAATTATTTATATTTTTTGACTGTAAATAAGAACACTGTTATAATATAGATACATAAGATATCACAAAGTAAACAAGAAGTATCAATAATTTTACATTTAACACCTAATTAATTAGATATAATATAAAATGTTTCAGTTATTTTTTACTTCAACTATATGCAATATAATTATTTATAGTAAAGGACAATTCAACAAATGCAAAGATAAAATATAATGTATTTCTGCTAAGTCGCAAGAGTACATTAATTTTAACTTTACAACATAATAATAAAATAATTTGAACTAATAACAATGAATTAATATGTCGCTCTCTAAAATTCAAGTCCGTTATAATAGTTGTTCAAAAAACATATTTCAAATTGTTATTAATTTAAACTGTATTTTATTTTTAAATATATAAATATTCGTTTCTTAAAGAAAGAAAGAGTTTCACATATATTCTACCTACATAATATGGATTGAGCCATTTATTTTAAATGTAATAATAATTTAATTTGTAACAAGGAATTAATTATATTAGGGTCAGTTAATAAAATCATAGATTAAAAAAATTGATCTAATAACTAAGTAAATTTCAGTTAACAGACCGCCTAGAGAGTAACATAAATTCTTATATAAGATCAATACAGAGTTTCAAGAGTCCAATTGAACAGTCGGTGAGATATTATTGGTATTTTTAGGACTATGGAACATGCATACTACTTAAGTCACCTGGAAAATATAAATATAACATTAAAATAATAAAATATTCTGATAATTTACAAAGAACAAACATTTTTGTAACAACAGATATTAGACTGACTTGCATCTTGAAATCTTCTTCCAGCTTCTTCTTTTTCATTGCCATCAAAATACCAAAGAGTAATAGCATACCTAAAAAATTAATGTAATACTACATTGATAAAAATCAAACCTAAATTAATGAAAGAAAATTTAACCTAGTTTTAAATGCCGGTTGAACTTCATGAGGATTTCTTCGATCAGACCAAAAAAATAAAATTCGATCAAATAATGGTTCAATGTCTGCAACTTGATCGCTCCAACCTTCTGGAAATATTCTTAATAAGCCACCATTTTCCTAGAAAACAAATTAATTAAATGAAATAATTACGCAATAATATATGTATCATGATAATAAATATAAAATAAATAGATACTTAACCAATTTTACTAAACATGCAGAATAATTTTAGCTAATTTAAATAATATACCAATTTAATGTTAAATAAATAAAAATAATATTTATTACATTTTTTAAGATATAGAATAAAATAGTTAATTATATGTATAAGACTACAGCTTCTTGTGTATTATGTTGCAACTAAGAATGTAATAAATTCAGAGTTAAAATTAATACATATATAATCAAAACAAAAATATCTATGAAAACAAATTTACATCTAGTACAGAACTAGTATCATAAAACTGACTAAATATACATTTTGGATCATATCCAATATTTTACTTGAATTCTTACTTTAATATCCCAGTCTTTATTTAAATAATAAATTGCTGTAATACATCGGCCATCTTTGTTTGGATTATCAACATGCTTGACATAATGAGATCCATGCCCTGGATAACAAGCAACCATAGCCTAAAAAAAAGGTACTTAAGATCAATAAGACACATCATCGTGATGAAATAATAAATAACCATATTTGAAATTATATATTACATTATGATAGACACAAAAAAATTCCATTTATTTCCTTCAAGAATTAGCAGTTATTAGCATGATTTACCTTGCATCAAATATATTTGACATAAAGAATAAACACCACTACACAATTTTGAACTATACTTAATACTTTTGATTAATTTTAAAAACTTGTGAACATACCTACACAATTCTAAATTTTTAGTATAAATATTTCAACTTAATAAGTATGTATTATAAAGAATTTTTAATAGGTAGATTTTATTTATTTTGTATTAATTTATACAATTACATTTAACCTATATTTATTGATTATACTCTTAAACAAAACTTGATTAAATTATCTGTATACTAATATGGAAATTGATGATTAGTTGTGTATTTAAATTATACTTAGAGCTTAAAATTACATTTTTCTCATACTACCATCACACTTTACAAAAGAATTAAAAACATAATTAACTCAAAAAAAAAAAATATGAGATAATATGATTCAAAACATTTAAATTTTATTTAAATAAATAAAATAAATATTTTTCTACATAGTATAATATGATTATAACATTTAAATACCTATGTTTATTATTAATATTGTATTACTGTATAACATTTATATTGACAAAATATGTAATTTTTTTATCATACAACTGATAAATATTTTAACAATAGGTTATTATTAAAACAATTATTTTAAATATTTCAATAAACATCTACAAATTGTGGATTAGTATAAAAAATAAAGTATAGAGAGCAAAAGTAATATTTAAACGTTCTACTGATACTATATAATAAATTAATAATATGATGAGTCACACATGAATATCATAAATGTATCAAACTTTAACAAACAATATATAATAATTGTATTAATATAAATGCATAAGAAATAATTAATGTAAATAACTTAATAGGTTATAGAATTTTATTTAACTGTTAACATTGCATTAACAACTTTTTTGCAAAATAAAATTTAATTAATACTAAAATGTAGATTTGAGTTGCCTACACCGAGTTGAATGCCTAATTTTGTGTTGATTTCCATACAAATATATTTTATGTAATATAATTTTAACAGCAAAATTGAAAAGGTCATTTTGTTTACATAAAATAATAAAATTTTAGATTTCTTTAAATTTTATCCTAAGAAAAAAGATGTACTTATAGTACTAACTTACTTTAGTTCGACCATTGATGGTATAATTTCCTAATTTTCCATTGTCATTCATTTGGTTAGATCCCATAACTACAGCATCAACGTCACTAATAAGCTGTCCAATATATTTACAACATTCCTCACGGCCATCAACCCAGATGATCTGATCACCTCGTATAGTTTTGAGATTATTATTAGCTTTGTTTCGAACCAACTGCCCATCTTTAAACACTCCCATATTGTACAGATTCAATACTTCATCTAGAACGGTCATACCACGTTCATAACCAAGGAAGTTGTCCAATACGCACACTCCATACAGGTCCATGTCGCGTATGATGTTACGACACAGGTCGATATAATCATTACGCTGCGACATTGGTACATTGATGGGCTGAACACTATGGTTTGTTCTTTTCTTGCGATTACGTCCCATTACAAATCCATTGTCTGTGGACAAAAAATAATAGTAATAATATTCAACAAAAATGATACTAGGTACTAACAAGAGACATTTTGTACATGTTCGAACACGGTCTCGACCGCTATACACAATGGGTAGGTACGTCGCTTTGTATCGTTTCCAAGTCAGTCACATCACAACAAACGCACTTGATGAGGTCAAGTTTTGTGCTATTTTTCGACCATGGTCAGTTTTGTTTGACCGGTCGCGTTTAGGCAGCGGATGAACGCGAACGGGTAGGTAATGAAAACGACCGGAGCAGAAGGCTGTTGTTCAACTTACCAAAAGACGGGCGGCAGGCTCGCAAAATATGACAGATCTTCGATTGGTGCGGAGTAATGCACCGAAAGAGAAAACATCGATGTTCGCGCGGACTCGCTCTCTGACGATCAGCGGCACACGCGCGCGGTCGGGAACGAATGAAAAACGCGAGAGCAACACGGCCGTACGACTGCACGTACGCATCGGGGAAAACACAGCACCTACGACTACTACCTAGTACCCAGTATCAGCTATACAATTTACACGGAGAGCAACGTTATCACGATGTGCACAAGATAAGTTGATACCACTTGTATATATTCCGGGTGCCAGTTTCGACGGCGGCACGTCAGGTGGCGTCACTTATTCGCCTGGGGGTTTCGAATGTGAAATAATATTGTGAAACGATATTAATATATTAATATTTTTTCGTTTATTCGGTAGGTATTTAGCGAACAATTTTTGCTATTCGTTTTTAAAATAAAGAAATAAACGAGTAAGGACAACATTTCAGTATACCAACAGTAATATGATTGTGTATCCATCTATCAGTATACAGTGGCGTATATTGGAGAGGGGAGAGCCATCTGGGCCATGGCTCATAGTAAAATTTCAGGTGAAAATATTTTAGGTCTTTCAAGTACCTAAAATATAACGTTATTATATTATATAACTTTTTGTAGACGAGCGTTTAATGCTTACAAAATTAAAAAATGTGTCATCATATCTAAACTTAAAGGCTTTTCTTATCGGGACCATATTTATGTAGTCACTACCACTTAGAAAATTGGGTATTCTTCATTTATTGTACGGGTATACTGGTATACAACATAATTATTAATGTGACCCGATGTGTTCATAAGCAAATTAGCCCATAGGCCATAGTGAAACAATGTTTTTATATGCGCCACTGCTATCTATATCACAACCATGAAAATTACACGCATCATCAATATATTTGTTACTTCATAAGTGTTTGTTTGGTCCATTCTTCTGGTGATTGAGTATCCTAAATTAAAATTTAACATTATTATAATCAATTATAATTGATATATTATTATGTACCTATCACTGGCTTATGGCTACCTGCAAAGTTTTAACCATTATTGCATTGAATATTGGTGTGCAAAAGCTAGTGTTTGCACTGTGAAATTATTTATAATTTTATTAAATTCTAAACGGAATGATAGAATCTATTGGTTTTACAATGATGTTTTTTTTTTTTTTTTTGGCAGAAAAAATGCTTCAATTTTCTTAAACAGCAAATTTTCTGAATGGTACTTGGGCATGTCAAAAATACATTTTTTCAGTACCTACTCTTTCAAAGCGTCAAAAAAAAAAAAACAGAATAGGAAATTTTAAGCAAAACCACATTTTGACAAAATACATTTTTTAAAAATGCTCTAACTCAAAAACTAAAAAACCGCACACTTGAAATTTTCACCAAATATTTATATTGGTGTTTTCTATGCATGGTTTAGTTTTCAAAGTATTTTAAAATATTTTGACTTGTTTATAGACAATTTAAATTTTCGATCTTTCCAAGTTTTATTTTTTTTGAAATATCGATAAAAAAATTTGGCTGTCCATAAACTCTTGAATATTTAATACAAGGTTTGTTCTAAGTTATATTTATAGTGACAAAAAATTAAAAATTTTTTTACTAGCCCTTAAAGTTCGAATTTGTATAAAATATGTTAAAATACGCGATGAGTTCCAAGTTATTTTGTAGTTGAAAATTCATAAAATTTTTTATTTATACTTAAGGTTCAAAATTTTAACACAAGATTATCCATAATTTACTTTACAAATAACTATAAAAAAATTTCTACCGGCTCTAAGAAAAATTTTTTTACGAAATTGCATTTAATAACGATTTATTCTCTAACGATTTTATATGTTATTATTTAAAAAGTACAAGTTGCAGAAACTCAAAATTTTTACCAGTTGTTAAGAATGGCATTTTCTATAAGTCATAATTTTTTCAAAATATTTTATTGATTTTTAAGTAACTTATAGCCTATAAGCAATTGAAATATTCGATATTTTTATATTTTTTTGTTATAATTATTGATAAAAATACTTGAAATTTAAAGGCACAATTTTTTTTTATAAGTGTTTGAAAAGCAAATATTCACATTATATTTCAATTTAAATATAACATAATGTATTATATAATATACCTATTCTAGACTAACACATCATCTCCGTTCAGAATTGTTATTCGTATACATTGATACGTATACCTATGTATACCTACCACTGCATTCAAATTTAACAAATCCATTGTAATGACCTATCCTATAAACGAAGTTCACTCCAACCCTTAATGCACAGCAGAACAAGGCCCATAAGGTTCTTTTTTATTTCTTATTGTATTTTGAATACTTATTACATTTTTAAGAAAATACAATAATAATTATTGTCCATCAACTTTAAGAACTACAATTGTAGTATGACTTATGGTCAAAATTAATTTAACTAACTGTTTTTTCTAACATGGCAAAGAAAATGTCAAACAATAAATTTCAAGTAACTGGTAATGAATTTAATATCAAAAGAACATTTGATATTGGATTTTCTTACTTTTAATTCAAAAAAGAATTAGGAGTACCTAAAACTTGTGGTTGAAAAAATTGATTGGTGGCCAAGTCAGAAGTTTTATTGGGCCACAAATCACTATATTTTACCAAACATTGTTAAATTCACTCAATATTAATTTTTTATTAAAATATTTTCATTAATCTAAACTGCTAGCAAGATAACTTAATACTTTTAGTAAAAAAGTTCAATATTTAAGGGAAAAAATAACTTGAATATTAGCATTAAGACTTGAAAAGCATATCTAATATTGTTTTGTATTTTGATTTTTGAAGTTATGTTTACAACAGATACATCTGTCATTGGTTATATTTTTATTTTATTTTGAGTAAAATGACTGTAAGCGTTTGATCACTTATAGTTTTTTTGTTTTTTTTTTTAACATTTATTAGGATATATACAATTTGTAATAGTAGTTACAATAAGCATATGAGCTGAAAAAGTATAAGTTGACTGTGAAGTTGTGAGGGGAGTAGCTACCCAGCAGTAACACTCGACACTTATAGTTAATAAATACTTTAAGGCTAAACTAAAATGAATAGATTTTTAAATAAGTAAAATGTAAATAATATATTAATGTCATAATTTAAAGGTACAAAGTTTAAGTTTAAGCTTTTAAATGTATTCATCTCTTAATAATTAATATAGCTAGTACAACAATATAATAACTATAATAATTATCTCAAACAAAAATTATTAAATATTTTTGTACGGACGTAACATAAAGTATAATTATACATTAATATTAAATTATTAAATTTGGTTTAATATATTGGAATTATACAAAAAAAACAATATTAATAATCACATTAAATATAGCCATATAAGTAATAATACAATTAACTATTTCATAAATATTTATAATTTTAATAGCAATAAATATTTTACAATGGACAAATATAATTAAAAAATTGTAAATTGACAGAAATGGAGATTAATGGTCTCCAAAAACATAAAGTTTCATCCTATCCAAGTCACTTTACGTGTCATAATAGAATGTGGTCCAACTTTAAGTAGTAACCAACTAATAAGATATATAGTCTGCTATTCAGATTACACAAAAGCATTAAAATTTTATGAATGGCACCATTTTTTATTCTGATAACACATAAAGTGGCTTGTGCAGAGTGAGCCCAGGACTAAAGGGTATATTGAGATTATATCATTTGAGTACAATAATTTGTTAAGTATTTCAATTGAAAATACTTAAATTGTATACCATCAACTAAGTACGGATTAGCTAGCTTAATCTCAGCCCCGTTTAGTCATATACTCTGCTCAACCCATTAGTCATACAAAAAATAAAAATAAAAATAAATAATACACAGCCTAATATTTATATACAACTCTTTAAAAAAAAAACATACTGAGAATTTATTCAATCAAACAAAACAATGCTTTCAAAAATTTTAAAACTACTGGCAATATACAAACAGAAATATTAGAACATTACACAACACATAGTAAAAATAAAATTTAAAACACTTAAGTAATAAAATTGGTTTTTCTTAGATTGAAAAAATAAAAAACAAATTTCAAAATTTTAATAGTATTTAAACATCAATAGGGTAACACAAAAAATGTTCAAGCTAATTTTAAATGATAAAAATTTAACAATTTTTTAACCAAATACAATAATAAATTAATTTTAAAAATTAATAAAGGCAGAATTAAGTGAAAACTGCCACATGGCACAGAATTGTTGTGTAAGTTCTTGTATTAATCAAGTTATATTTTAAAATTAAAACTTAGTAAATGTTGGTCAATTTACATTTACACATTTTAATTTATTGTATGGTTTTACTAAATTTCACATATTCTATAGAGACCTAGATCTTATTTAACACTCAGTGGGATACACTTAATCAAACAATTTACTATGAATCACTTATTTTACAATAATACCCTTTTGAAATGCAGTTCACACAAAACCCTGAAACTTTATCAACTTTATACCATGTCTTAAGGTCTCGTTTTCTTATACTTGTTTAACTACAAGACATATTTTTCATAACTAATTCATAACAGTCAAATTGTATTAATAAATCAATAATTATATTCCGTCATTAGATGGTGTTGAAAGTTCACGTTCAGTCACTCCAATTCTCAACAGTTCTTTAGACATAGGAAGGGGTCTTTTGGGCCATGTCTTTTTAGCCTTTAAGTCATGTGCCTCTTTTTGTATTTTTTCCAGTTCTCTAATCATTGGATAAATTCTTTGTTCTATCCATTCAGATACAGTATATTTATCAAATATTCCAGTCAGTGACTCTTGAAAAGGTCTGATCAATGAAAAAAGGGATCTATGAATCCGAGAATGGTCATTCATTAACTCGTCAACGCGGAGTGGTGATGAAAAGTCGTGTTCCACATTATAACTGGTCATCCAACCACGATTCTTCTTAGTCACCAAAATAAATTCATCATATTCCATTTCAATAGTGTGTAATCTATACAGCAACCTAAAAAATAAACGATTAATTGTATATAGAATAAATTGTAAACGACATGCACTAGAAGATTATGTTGACAAAATTGAATAATTAACAATAATTACCTAAAAAATTGATTTCCAGGAAAAGTACACCTTGAGAACTGATCCCAGAGATAAGGATCATTATTTAAATTCAAAAAATCTCCATCATACTCATTGGTATGGCTAAAAATGCCACAGCCAAGTCCTTCGTTTAAATTTGCTTGCAGAGATTGATTCATGTAGCCATTAGTGGTAGCCAATAGATTTACAACCATTGACGGTATAGATGACGGAAGAACCTCACATAAAACGGCAAAGTGATCATACCTGTTGAATTGAAATAATAGATTGTAAAACTAATAAATATAGATAATGGAAGCGAGGATTTATATAAGTGCCTGGCCTTGTGATACTAGGCCATCAAAGTAAAATATAATTTTTATTTTTATATGATGTACGTTAATTATGTTATTTTCAAAAATATTTGCTATTAGAAAATTTCATTATAATAATCAAATGAATGGAATTTCTGCCGTTCAATTATTATTGGTAATATTAAATTAATTAAAATTATTTACATTATACCAGTGATTATTTGTATTGTAGAAAGAACATTTTCCTCTCTTCAACATACAAAAACGTATCAAGATTAACAATGGAAGTACATAGATTTAATAGACTTATGCACTTTAATATTTATAAAGAAGTTAAAATTATAGTTACAATATAATAGGTATGTAAAAAATTAATGTTACTTTTCTGTTCATAATTAATAAATAATTAATAATATATTTTGTACCAGTAAATTAGTACTAAAATAAATATTTATGTCAAGTTTTTTTTTTTTTAGCACCCCCTTTTAAAATTTTCTTGATCCGCGTCTGAGGGTAATGAAACAGTAATTATTGTAAAAACAATAATTGTGTAATAATACCTTTGCCATCCAGTTATGACAATTCCCTTAAAACCACCTGTAAATCGACTGTTTTCGTTCGACATCAATTGCAACCAATTTAAATTGTTTTCCAAATGCCTTTTAACGTTTGGAATGTACAATGTCTCTCCAAATGCACCTTTAAAGGCACTAGCTGTCCACGCGTGCGGAAAGACTATTTGATATTTTTCCCAAACGATTTGCATAACAAATCTATACACGTCCTCGGCGTATACCCAAACCTGGCGGTGCATAAATACAAATAACTTGTTAGAAACAGTTCACACATTCCAAACGAATCAATTAATACTATTGTTACCATTGGTTCAACTAATTTGCCAATGTCGTACAGCTGCATTGTAGACACGGGTAAATGTCGGAGCATATCGTCCCAAATAATAGGAGTCGTAACTGGGGACTTGGTGCGCACATACGTGGCCACTTGCTTCACGTGCGATAGGAACAAGTCTTCTCTAGCTTTAGCTCTACACCTGAAACATTCCCCCATGTGGAACACCTCGTCGCAGCCAATGTGTAAATACTTAACGTTTCCGTGAATTTCCAGGATCTGAAAATACGAAGCATTAAGTTTTATCTACAATTATATGCACGGTTATAGGTTTACGGGCATTTACTTGATCGACCATTTGTTCGATGAAATTCATAGAGGCGTTATAAGACGGGCAAAGCGCTTGTGGAGATTCCTGAACTTCCCTCAAATGAGCGAAATCTGGTAGTTTCAACGCAAACTCCACATGACCGAAAGTTTGTATTAACGGGATTACTTCCAAATCGTTTGCCGAAGCCATTCTTAATATCTCTTTGATATCTGCTTTGGAGTATGCGTTTCCTGCAGCCATTGGAGACAAATTCCCACTCCAAGGAAACATGTCTTCCCATTCAAGCAAAAGACCAGTACCTCCAAATTTCTTGATTAACGGAAAGAGTTTTTGAAGATAAAGCAACTTTGGCGGTGCTCCTTTAAAATCGATGTGCACTAATCGATGGGGAGGCACGTAAGGCAGTGGTTGTTCAAGTTCAGTGTTGATCTGAGTCCGTCGGCTTTTACGGGCAGGCTGCTGTTCTTCGATAAAATTAATGACTTCAACTTTTTTTATATCCCTAACTAGTCCAGGGATTGGCACAGGTTGCTGCTGCTTGCTCGAGGCTTGTTCGTCGGTTTCAAACTCAGACATTATTATGGTGCTTTGAATACTTTGGATACCTATATCGTTTGACGCATTGTATTGTACACAAACTACTAGGAGAAGTATGCTCAATAATAGACCAAATAATACGGATCTTCGTCGTCGAAATGAATTAGTGAACCAACCCGCGTATGAAGTTATGGTATTCTTCCATAAAGTTCTGAAACACAAATAAAAACAATTGAACACTAAACAAATAAAACGTTCATGTGTGTACCTATAGGTTGTATGCATCCAATATGTGTGGGTTTTTTTTTATTATTATAACTAAATTGTACAAACACGCACAATTATCGGTACGGGACGTCCACCACCCTGCACTAGCCGTTCCGCGATTCCCATGTCCAGAACGGTGACTATAGCCATTCCACCGATAATAATATATAAACAAATGAGCGAAATTACAATAATGAGACCAACGTAACGACGCGGTCTCGATCTCTCTCGTTGCCGAATCGTCATCGGAACAACATCTCCATCGTTATATTTATTCTTATTCTTAATTATTAGGTATACCAAAATGTACCACGAAAATATAGAGTAGAACAATTATATATGTTTCCCGCAACGAGACGTTTCGTGTGCGGGCAAATTGTCACGGATGGTGTGTGATCAGACAAAGTAATTATTACTATGTTATAAATGGTATATAGACGGTATTTTCATTATTGTTATTATTATATAAAAACATATATATATATATATATATATATAGAAACACGTCATGTCCGGTCTATGGCCAAATTGGCTCATCTTATTAATTATTTTATTTTTCATTAGTAAGTCGGAGTTTTATACCCGCAAGAGCTTTCTTCGTACCAACTTAAATATATTTTCTTTTCTTTCACAATGTTTTTTTTATTTTTATTATCAATTCCTATTTTCTTTTTTAGTAATTCAAGTTAAAAAATCCAGTTACTCCAGCCCCTAACAAGGTCTCGGTACCGGGTTGGTGATTCTCTGACCGTTACGGCGGTCAACGGGTGCTTATTTCGGCAACCCCGGGACTGACAAGGTACATACATTTTACAGTGATATAAGTATTTTCATTTGTCAATGTTGTTTAACTTGTTTAGAATAACAAATACAGATGCATGGTTAAAATAGTACCGTCAATCGATACATTTGTTAGAATACGATTAGCTAGATTAGAATAGATGGTAGCTAAATAACTAATGTATAATACATTATATTATACAATTTGTAATTGTATCAGTAAACCTTGAATACATTGAATTGAGTACACGAAACCAATAATGTTATAGGTATATACGCATAACAGTTATACAACATAGTATTTTAATTCTAAGGGACAGGAAAATGATATCCGAACGGTATATAATACGAACAATGATACTATGTAATAAAGGACACAGTTGATAATGGATGATATTAAAACACAAACTTTTGAAAAACAAACATTTCGGTAGAATGTATTTTAATAATGTTATTTATACTTTATAGTTTATGCTATTTATTTACCAAATAAAATATTTCCGTCGTACCGAATACTGCAGTGTATTGCAGACAACGAAAACATTTCTAATTACTACAGCACCAAGGACGCGGAGAAAACAATTTGCACTAAAAAAACTGCCTTTGTTAATGAAATGCAGCAGTTGAAAATTGTTGGAGCACACAAAATTGAAAAAATCTGATCATACCCATCGTGTTAATGGATGAAACTATACACAATACGATTTGACAAAACTAAAATACAGACAGAGGCCCCCGTGGGTAATAGAGTTTAATAGTCAACTGACAATTTTGAAATCGTATAGTGCTCGTATTGGGCCAATCTGCCAGGTATTTATCCTATACATAGTTAGTTGCGACGTGCATAATTAATAATGTTTTCCGCACTTCACAGTTGAGGAGTTTGACCAACTTATAAGTGTATACATTTATGTATACCAACACTTACTATTTCAATAACCATAAAGGAAATTTTGCGAGATTGGAGCAAATGCCAGATATTATCGTTTTCAGGCTCTTCGGCGTCAACCAGCCACAATGTCTGTTACTCGTCACTCTTGTGAGTTTACACTTTGTAAACTGTGCCCCGAAACAAGCGCAGACAACTCCCATTTATTATACAACAGGATGTCAGGATACGACGCTCAAAATCGTTATAGATAAGCATTAATAAAACCAAACCAAAATCGTATGGAAATTGTCAGTCATTTATAACTTCCGACCTATAGAGAAAAACCACCAGGTGGTCTTTATAGGAGTGTGCGCATGGTGTGTATACGTATATAAATAACAATGCCAATGACCACAGTAATTATAAACAACAGTCAATAAACACTAAGTCGTAAATTCTCTGAACGTGAACAACTATAGGGTAGGATTTATTGATATATTGTAAAATCGTGTGTTTAATTGACCACTGAAGTTCGGCAATGTAATCAATTTAAACAGTACATAAAATACAATTTTTCAATAAAGCCATTTCCCGTTTCGGGCGTAGGCATAGATCCATTAAAAGATTCGATAGCGGGGGAAAAAACGACGTCATCAAATCGAAAGGAAGTAAAATGATTTTACTGAAGTCACAGCGTTCGCCACCGCTAACCTACATTTTTACATTTTCTCAAACACACGCGACATGCATGTATCTACTATCTACCTATTAAAAAAAATATATATACATAATATGCATCGGGTATATTGGACACGGAGGCATGTGTGCGGATCGACATAAATCAGTGACACTTTTATTCGATTTTATCACGGTCCAAAAATTACTGTCAATAAGTATATAATAGTCACCACATTGATAGTTGTCCAATACCACGGTGTATAGGTACCTATAATATCGAATGCATAGTTATATATATATATATATATATATATATATATATTATGGTCCATGTGACTGGTAACAAAAGTGGTCAGTTTAGGAGAATATAGATCATTTCCAGTGCATTAGACCGTGCTAATGGTAGGCAGGCACCATACATTTACGATTAGCAAAACGTCAAAACCAAACGTCATTATGTGTGCAAATACAATTGAACGTGTTTATAGTATTGTTCGTAATTCCGTGTTAAAAAATCGACTGGTTGTGTACAGTGTACGAAAATGTACAAAACAACCGTTAGAATATGATAGATAATGTATTATAATGTATAATAATAAGAATAACGAATAATCATATTATAACGATGAAGGCGTTAAAATCTAATTTGAATCGAAATACCAAGCCGGTATTATCAGTCTGGCAATATTTTATTTTTTATTCAACATTACACCGTGTACCTCTTACATGTTCAATCAGAATTAAATGGTATTAGTAATACGTTAACCGGACGTTTACACCACGCACCGCTGTATTTTCCTAATCAAACGAATTCAATGACAAATTTGTTGTTGTTAAGGTAACATTGAAAAAATGAATGTAATGAATGATAAACATAATATGGCTAATGATGTTCACATAATAATGGATTATTGTTTTGTATTGCGTAAGATGCGTGCACAAACCTAAAAATCATGAGTAGTTACTAGACATACGACATACGTCATAATGTACAACAACCTAACAGCGGGAGACGCGTGTTCTTGGTAAAACCATTTTACATCGTACCTACATACGATATTAATATAATATCAAACAATAATAATATGCGTACTGTTAGTATTTATAAATTATAATCAACAATACTTAGGTTCTTAGAATAAACACAATTTTTAAACAACGTCACGTTTCAATAAAAATAAATAATCATAAAAACTAGTGAATTATTAGAAGCATTTATTGCATTTAACAACAATGGGAATTGTTCTGTTAATTATTAGGCACTATGCCTAAGTTTAAATCAGAATTCACGGTACAGTACATACGTTCAAGATGTTCGTTCGAGTTAATAGTACCGTTTCCGTACACTGCACAGGACGAGTCCTGAAATTATTTTTAAATATAATCATAATCTAATACAGCGGACTAATATCAATAATAAGAATAATACACTTGAAAGCGACGAAAACATACGTTTTAGACTTTTAGTATAATATAATATTACTTTTTACAACACGCAATGAGATTGTATTAATGCGTTATCGTTATAAAAAAGAAACTAAACGAGTGCAGTTGTAGAAATATAATATAATGGGTTCTTTTAATAATATACTGTGTATACTGAAAATCGAATGTACTGCAGTATCCGATTGCGTATTCAATATATTTGCTATTAACGAATAATATTTGTTTAGACTCATAGGATTTATTTTTTGCATATTTATCTCCTCATCTATGACTATTCTAAACATGGGTAACTATTGTTAAAACTTATAACTTATTAAGTCATGATTAATACCGATAAAAAGTGATTGACAAACTTTGAACCCATATTGCATTGCTAATTGCTATAGAATAATTGTATCAGGTCAAACTATGATGAGTAAACTAAATATATATTTGTAGACATAATATTTTTAAGTGTGTCTTTTATTTAGTGTTGTAATTATTATTATTATTATTATTACAATTATTACCATTATTTTTCACTCCAAATTAAATTTATATATAATTGGTCATTATACCATATATTCTATATTGTTAAAGGTTAGGTTAGCCCCGTTAAATTGTAAATAAATAAATAAATAAACATGCGGATCATGCATTCTTCAACACGCAGACCCTATATAAAAGAACGTACAAGTTGTCGCTTGACCTATGCTGTTTTTTGTAATGATGGGCACAATGTACCATCATTTTCATTCAAATAAAATTAACAAAAGACTCTTGGACATGCCGACTTGTGGTATGGACGCGTAGTCACGTTTTAATATTTAAGAAATTGTAAAAATCCA
>JAIPRK010001018.1:37617-104275 GCA_025469195.1 Chaitophorus viminalis
TATTATTACAATTATTACCATTATTTTTCACTCCAAATTAAATTTATATATAATTGGTCATTATACCATATATTCTATATTGTTAAAGGTTAGGTTAGCCCCGTTAAATTGTAAATAAATAAATAAACATGCGGATCATGTATTCTTCAACACGCAGACCCTATATAAAAGAACATACAAGTTGTCGCTTGACCTATGCTGTTTTTTGAATTAAAAAAAATTCTAAAAAACAATTAAATCTATTTGAAAGATTCCCAGACGATAACTTCGTTTTAAATAAGTAATAACAACTAATAACTATAATATCGACAGTTAAAAAAGTACAGTAGTAAATAATTTAAAATTTCATAAATGTTACACCAACGCTGTTTTGTCTTTTAGAGGCTCAATTATCTTAAAAATTATTATCGGCTTTGGCATATTATAAAATTTACGATAATGTGTTTACTGTTTAGTCATTATCGTTTTTAAAAAGAATCACTAACTAATAAACAGTACTGTTATAAATGACTTATGGCTAGATGTATACCTGTATATTATGTTACAACCAAATAAACATGACATTATTATAACTGTTAATGAAAATCGGTTTAACCACAAGCGACTTACTATTGACAACCAAAAATTAGGTTGTACATCAAATATTCAACAGTTACATATTACATTTTTTAAATAAACATAGGTATAGCTGCTGCACATACATACAACTTTATACTTTTGGTATACTTTTAAAGTATTATTTTCACACGTAGTTTTACTTAAACAATAACAAGTATAATATTGAATCGTGTAATTTAGAACTTAAATATATAAATTAAAAGAATTGATAATTATAGAAATATCGTGAAGTAATTTTGAGACTCAATAATTAACTAATCAACTTCCATTTGAAATTCCAATTATTCTATAGCAAGAATTCCGTGCGAGTGAATTCATAAATCGAATACTTTTATTTATCTACAAATTATAATACACTCGGTGTAGCTTACTGCAAACCATAAGCTAGTAAAGGTACTGACTGCGTTATAGACTGCATTTTGGAAATTAGGTTCATCGTATGACATTGTGTTAAAAGCAAAACTATAATTAATTCAATCCACGTTTCATTTTGGATAACGAAATAGAAGTTTGATTCAATGAAACCCAAAGAAATAAAAACAGCTAGAGATCCTTAGGGACAGCTACCTTTTCGAAATAACCAAAAATGTAGTTATTATAAATTTGTCAAAGTATAATTACTTTAGTTTGTAAAAGTTTATACATGTATAATAATCCGTAAACATATTTTTACTATTTATTATTTTACAAAATAATTAAATTAAAAATATTAAAATATGACAAACCAATAAAAAATAAAAATAACACATTTTATTTTAAAAAATAGTAGGTAATTAGGTTGTCTAAATTTTACTTTGGCATTTTAATCATAGTTAAATCTGTAGGATAGTAAAATTATTAAAATAACTTTAATGTAATTAAAATTAATGACTTTTTCTTGGATTTTATTTGGTTAACTCTACTCACGAATCTATCTAATAATATTCTTATATTATGGGCTTACAAAAATTATATTTTATGTCGTGTATGGTGCACATTTCCTGAAATATCATGCATTCAAGCGCAAATGTCATAATAGAATTATGACATTTGCACAATGAACTCGTGATGCTTTTTCACTATTCCGTAAGATGATTTAATTTTCTTTAGCAACATTTAAGATTTATATATATTTTGTTTATTATAGTTTAATATTATGTTTGTCTATATAAATTAGGCATACGATATTGCGTTCTTATGATACTGTAGCCAGTAAGGTAAAAAAATAACTAATATAAGATGAAAACCATATTATACTTTAAAATTATTGTTATTAAAACGAGACACATAGCCTTGAGACAAAGTATTATGGTAATAAGAAATAACGACTGATTACGAATCATAACCAAAAAACCACTAGAAAAAAGTATAGGAAAAATACCTACATAAACTATTATAACATTTATAATTATTGCCTCGTTTATCAACTGGATTGATTTTTTTTTTTTTCGTAATTCAAAAATAACAACCCAATATTTTGCTGCATAATACCTACAACACAAGCCAGTGTTATTTTAGCGTAAACGAAAGAAAATTCAAAGCACGGAGGTTGGTTTACAAATGGTTTACACGAGGGTTTACATGCGTGTTATGTGTACTTACAAGATATATTAGATATTGTGAACTTCTTTGAGTCATAACCTATTAGTAAAAGAAATGCTTTCAAATTTTCAGGTCGACTTCTGTCAATTGATTGGAAACTTTATTCAGTTGGTATTTTAAAGGTGTAGTTTTCAAGTTACTTTACAGTTAATTGATTGCCGTTTGAAAAGTTACTCAAAACTAAATAAAAAAACAAAATAATACACTATATATACATTTCAGTACTATACAATACAAATTGATATGATTATTAAATTATATATATATTAACAATGTATACAGCCGGCATTTATATATTAAAATATTCACATTCTACAACTGCTTCTGGGCTATTCTATATGTTTTAAAACACAGTATTGAAAAATGTATAAAGGCAAAACAAAATTAATTTTTTATAGAACAATATTTATTAATTAATAAAAATGTAATATATTCAAAACTTAGTGAAAAATTATGGAATAACGAATTTTTTAAAATATGATAAAACCTGCATGTTTTTCGATCAAAGAAATCATTAGCATTTTATCTAGTCAATAAAACTTAAAAAAATGTTACTATTCTGCAGCGAGATAATCAAACTTTAGAATTGTTTAAAATTTTAAATTACTATCCATATTGTATTTCCAAAGTATAAATTAGGCAATATTATGATTAAAGAGTAATGACTAATGACACATTATTTGAGGCAATGGTTAATACTAAAACACTATAACATTTAAGAAATTATATCTTAAACTCTTTAAGTATAAACTATCAAAAAAGGGTTTATTTTAAATGTTTCCAATTTTGCTACTATACCCAAATTATATTGAAAATGAGTATATAGTAATGAGATACAAAACTTAAAAAATTGTGCTTTTATTTGTACAGCCTTTTGACAAGGAAATATTATATATTTCGTATGATGTAGGTATACAAGACAAAAAAAACTAGAATTCTGAAAACATCAAAATGTCATAATTAATACTCAATAAAGAGGTAAAAGTGGAACAATTTAGTACAAAACTGAGGTTGAAAAATGTCACGTTTCATTTATATATGTAAGCATATAAATATAAAAAAAAGATGCTTGGTCTGGGTTTTTTCTCGTTTGATGGTAAGGTACTCAAAAGAATGACGCATATAGCACTTGAGACTCTGCTTCAATTAACTCGCAGTAAGGTTTCAAAGTCAATGTGGCGGCGGTTCGTGCTATAATATGTACATACAATACATACACTTTATACGCGCCGCCACTACGGTGACTGCTTTTTCAAGAAAAAAAAAATCATTCCCGACGAAATATATGTACAATGCGTATAAATACATAATCTAGTTTGTGGTTTTATTTCCCGACGAATGTACGCGCATTCGACGCTGATATTACCCAACGAGGATATTATTATATTATATCGTTTAACTATTCGACAAACGAGTTATCGGACGCTGCAGCACCAACTGCGGGGAAATAATAACGTTTTAAACAATTTGAGTGCAACAAAAAATAAGTGTATATAAAAAACCGTACACCATCAGACCGCTCAGCAGGATATCCGAGTGAAACACCGACGTAGTGCACACCGTGTACGCGTGTGTGTATAACATTACTATTATCATTTATTAACAGTCTGAAAAGTACTATAATAATAATATAATATAATATATAAGGTATCGTCCACCCGGCGGCGGCGGCGCAACGGATTCCTCTCGGATGATTTGTTTTATTTTTATTTATTTTATTACACTTTACCGACTATTATTGTATACCGTTACACAACCTCTTATATTCCGTATGTTATTATTATTATTATCACACACAATAGTCGCCACTATAGGTATATACTAACCGGTAGTCGGTCGCAGGAGAGAAAAGTAATATGATGCTCTGCGCAAAACACACCACACACACACACACACACACACACACACACACGCACACGTCTTTCGCGATAGCTGAACGCAGGAACGTTTTCGGTGTTGTTTGTACATTTTTCCTCCCTCTCGTAAAAGTAAACGGAAAACCATATCATTATCGCGAGAGCGAAAAAACCACAACGGCCACGGCGGTGGCGAGCCTTTATTGTACAATATACATATTATTATTATTATAACTTTGCACGCCAAGTAATACAGAGTCGAGCGCGCGTTTAATCGTACCAAACTTGGCCGAGTACTACCGAACCGCGAGGAAATGCTCTGTATAACCGCGATGTTTCGTATCGGTCGGAATAAATAAGGAGTTTTTGCAACGCGTCCAAAAAAAGTAAATACCGGTAAGATGAGCGTTCAACTGAAGTGCGCTCAATGATAAAATGTATACGTGCTATTATACCGTGTACCTAATAACGTTTCGTCGCTTTCCGTTAACGGGAATACACCGTGTAATAAGTCTAGGACCTATTTTATACACTTCTTCCGCGCAAAATACACCGTGATAGAACATATTATTAGAACAATAATATCTAGTACTATATCCAGAGTAGCGGAAAAACCGCTCCGGTGGAGATTATTTGTGTGGCGGGGATGTGTTCATGTCACAAACATATCCAGGGTTGAAGGCTAATGAGTAATGACCAATGGATGGATAGTATTGAAACGTTTGATTTTACATGAAACCTAAAAAAAAAAAAAGAGAAACCTCCTAAAATTTAATACTAGGTATAATATTCTACCAACTTGTTGCTGCGATGTTTATATCCACTACTACCAGAATTGGGCGTTATTCGAATGAAATTTTATCTATATGATTATTTAAATAACATTTTATCGGAATAAAATTTATTCGACTAATTTGAAAACACTATCATTCGAATAAAAAATTATTCAAACATTTTTTTCTATAATTATTCGACTAAATTTCAAATATAGATTTTCAAATAATTTTTGCTTATTTTATTTTGGTAAACATTTAAGTTACACGATTGTTAATCTTATTTTATTCAGAAAAATGTAAAAATATTTTAAATAAAACAAACATTTATCAATAAAAGAATCTTAAAAAATGGAATTTTTTTTAAATTATATTTTAATAATAATTTAATAATATGAGTAATATTTAATAATAATATTTCGTAACAATTACAACAAACATAAATAGTAGTAAATAATTAATTATTGGCAAAAATAAAATAAAATAATCACAACAAATTTGCATTTCAATAAATAAGACTAATATTAAGTAACTAATTATAATTATAATTCAAGTAATATTATTCGAAAATCTATGTTTGACATTTAGTCGAATAATTTATTTTTCGACTAATTTATTTGAATAATTTTTTATTCAAATGCTAATGTTTTCAAATTAGCTGAATAATTATCTAGATAAAATTTTGCCCAACACTGACTACTATAACTTAAAGGACAATAATCGAAAATAATTTATATTATTGAAAAATGTGTTTGCTTAAAAGGTACCTATAGCCTATAATAATTAATAAGCCTACACAAAGATCATAACAATTTTTTGTGTTTTACATATTTTAAATATTTGTTTTAAAATTACACTGAGTTAGAACAAACTACGTATTAAAATACAAATAAATATCTACTATTCGATTTAGAACAATTTTTATTTTATTCAATTTTTTTATTTAAAAAAATATAACATTAACAATTTGTGCAATCTTTTGGACAATAAGCAAATACACAAAACAGCATAATAAACATAAGCAAACAAGATCACGTGATAAGGGAAGCCATCCAGTGATAGGACTCTATTTTCTATGAAATAAATCTTAACACAATAG
Source organism: Chaitophorus viminalis (assembly GCA_025469195.1). Classification (NCBI taxonomy): domain Eukaryota; kingdom Metazoa; phylum Arthropoda; class Insecta; order Hemiptera; family Aphididae; genus Chaitophorus; species Chaitophorus viminalis. The sequence goes on from JAIPRK010001018.1 coordinate 43,545, forward strand.
AAATTGTAGTTATAATAAACGTGAGTGTAAAATAATATTTTTCTTTTGTTAGTGATTTTTCTAAATAATATATTATGCTTTGACCTGGTTTTGAAAAGACACCTACACAAGTCCTGAACATAAAAATGCACACATAAATACGTAATAACATCCTCCGAGGTTAGTAGCTAAATGCTAAAAAATAGAAATAAAAATCGAATTCGATTCGTTTTCGTTTATTCCGTGTCTCCAAGAAATGAGTGAACGTTTGTCGATATAAATTATAATAAAACATGTGCGAAATACAACCAAAGACACGTTGAGCGTTTATATTAATTCTTTTGACGCCTATATTATATGTTCCAAATACAACATTTCCATCTGCCGCACAATAATTAAATTCATTTAACGCTCAGTGTTTTATTTTTTATTTTTTCTAATAATCTCATACCCGCGAGCTTTTGTCGACGTGCCGCCTCCGCCGGTAATATACATGTCGGTCGCATTATTTTTAGCTCGGGCGTATTCCATCGTTTCGCATATATTATTGCGGGCGACAGGTATATTCGCAAACGAGAGGCCCGACCACATGGACGGGAAGGCAATAAACCGAATAAACGCAATCGGCCTGAACCCCGATTAAGCGTGTAACAACGACACTTTAGGATGACGTTTTTTTTCCACGCTGCAATACTACATGTTAAAAATATCCTGTATTGTTCCGAATAGTAAACGAGCTAACCAAGACCACTGAGCACAAAACATTTGACGCCTATAATAGCTTGTATGTGGGGGGTTCTTTTCTTTCTCTCCAATACCACCGAAATATTTAATCAAAACCAAAACAACATTGATTATACATATTGCCCACGAACTAGAATACAATTTATTATACAATTAAATTGTAAATATAGTTAGCAAGTTCATTTTTAAATACCTAATTTATGAATACTTAACGATTTTATATAATAAAAAAAATTGATCAATAGAGTCAAAAATTTTAAACAGTGAAACAACATAACGATGGACACGGCTTTAATTTTATTCCTGGCGTTAAAAAATATAATTTGTTTTTCGTATTACGAAAGCCTATAGGCGCCTGTAATCCACAGCATTTTGTGTGGACTCTTTGCCAAGGTCTAAAACTCTAAGAGCATCCTTGCTCTCCATTTGGAATCACTGAGAAGTGAGTTTTTAGATTATCACTCATTCGAGAACTTACAGCAATGTCAAGTCGACAATTGACGAGACCACAGCGCCACACCATACTCACAATAATATAAAACAGTGGTAACATAGATGATAACAGTATCTTATAAATATTTATAAATATTTTTATATCAATATTTATTAAATAAATTATAACTGTAGGTATAGCTAGATGATATTTAACACTATTTTAAAATTGTTTTCCAAATGGACCTTACACTTTGAAAAACAAAAATATAAAAATTGCAAACATCATTTCTAAATCACCATGTGTGTCCAATCACAATTTACTATCCGATAAAATGCATACCACACGCTTCATGCTCCAGAACACACTATTTTAGGCACCGGCTGAGACGACGACCAAGTTATTTGTCACAGTAATCGTTACACGCGACACGTATGACTGTGATACGACGACGGCGCGATGGTGGTTTACTCGACAAAACACGACACGCGCTAAACGAAATCCCGGTTTATGGGCCCCGGAATCGCCGACTGACAGTTGGAAGTGCAGGGTACACGAAGGACCGTGTGTAGCCGTGTACCGAACGCCATTTTTCATTGTCCCCGAAAACACGCACTCGAAATCTATAGGTACTACAATAATTTCCGTCACTGAACACTATAAATTTAATTAAGCGACAACCATTATGGTCATTGTCAAGAGGGAATCGTCCAAAAGAGCTTTATTCTATTCCATAGGGCATAGATATATTATATAATATATCTATGCCTCTATCAATGTGTACATACATATATATATATATACAAATGATACGCACGTACAGATAATAAATATTTTTCAGTTAGGGCATAATATTTTATGTTATTTACGTTTCGGCATTTTACTGTTGACGGCAGTATGTAATAATCCATAGGACCGGACTCTTGCATCAAACGTTCCGTTTTCAGTAAACACCAGCGGCGGTTCATACTACGTTATTATAAAAATCGATTTTGAAAAACTCGGCCATAATATTTTAAGAACGGCGACGCTGTTCTGTCGACGTTTTATTTTTCATATTTTTCGTACACACCACGATATATTTTATGATCATGGTATAACGCCATTAAAGACGGGGGACACGTCACGATACACTCAATGTATTACATTGCAAATAAAAACAACGACCTTCGACCAGTATACGTACGTGTGGATAGAGCTTTTGGCCATAATTATTTTGTCGTGAACCAGCACTGCATCTTGTACTCGTATATCTACAACAAGAATACATCATACATCGTCATCATTGCGTAACGATGATGAACTACTGCAGTAACGACTCCAATTATACGATAGTTATAAATATATGTATATAATATTATACACTGCTGTTTGCATTCGACAATTTTACAGCGTTATAGCAGCAGGCTATGTACGCGAATGGTATGGAAGCGGTATTTGAACACTATTACAACGTTGATGAAAGACTAGGCGCGTCTGTGGTATTATTGTTTAATTTTTTCAGTATTTTTTCTCGCGCGTCGACTTTCTCTTTGAACGTCCGAATGCCGTGCGAGAGGGGGGGATGGAAATATAAATCACGAAATATATTTTTCTAGGATTTCGCAGACCATAATTATATGTTTATAAGTCTTAAACATAGTGAAACTGTATCATACCAATTAAGACTACAGTAAAATTTATTTTCAGTTATTAGTCCATAAAAACAATACACGAATATTATTAAAAAATTATAGTAGATATAGTAATATAATATATATAAATATATATTATAGCAAACGAGGTACAAGAGCTTCACGACGAGGATACGATGCTATATTGCTATTATACATTTATGTTGACGGACAAACAGCTGTGGCCCTATTTCTTTGCAAATAGATTATAATATATAGGTATAATATATACGACGTATACAATATATACGTAAACCGAGTGATCTTCTTTACATTCCGTGTGCACTCTGTATGTTCTAATGACGCGAATCGAATAAATAGTAGTAATAAAGAGAGAGAGAGAGAGAGAGAGAGAGAGAGAGAGAAAGAAAAATAGGAAGTATACGCACATAATAATTTATATAGATATACATATTATAGTTTCCGTAGCAAAGTTCTTGGCGCACGCGTTGTGCATTGCGGTTGGCGATCCGAATCATCCGCAAAGATCGAAACGAAACACATCAGTCACGGGCTATTGTGTTCCACCCTTTGTTTGGCGTAGAGATTTTACTGTGCGAAATTTCGTTCCGGTGTGCTTGGCATACCGGTCAATGTCAGTCTGCGCGCTCGCGAGAGACTTATAACCGCGTTTGTGTATGTACACTGTATATATATATATATATTATATAGTCTATATAGGTACGATACAAGTGTATACGAGTATATACATAAACGAGTGTGCGTGTCGTGTGTGTATGTATGTATTGTACATGCGGATTGCCTTGTTAAAGTTGTTTTTTTTTCGTTCTTTCTTTCTCCAGTCCAAAAAAACAAAAAACTCCGTGCAGTTAATTTGCAATCTATCATCGGCTGCGCATTGCTGCAGTGTCGACTGACGGAATTCGACTTTTTCTCCTTTTTTCTATCGAAAAAATATCGAACGTTAGAAAAATACATATATATTGAATTTTAAATTGGTTGTTTGTCGAGATAAAAATAAAAACCGGGATGTATTTTTTAACAAGATTGTCGGTACACGGGACAGGATCCTAGGTCTTCACTGCTCAAGCCGAACCACCTGGTTAACGGTCGTCTACCAACGTGTCCGGACTGAAAAACCATTTTCTTGGTTAGCTTATAACTATTATATCAAAATCACCAATCAACACCGCCACCATTACTTGTCAAGTCTATACACAACACACTAAATCAATGTAATAGTTGTGGTCGAATATTTAATTTGGTACAAGTCGCTAATTCAAATCGATGAGATGTAACGATGAATCTTGATGTTTAGATTAAGTGTTTTTTCCTGGTTAGGAGAACTCCAAAATTGTAATTCAATTTTTATAAATTGTACACATACAAAAATCCAACATAGATGGAAGGGACTGTGAAAGGTTATACCTACTTAAAATGTTTACAACAATCTTCTAGAATTTTACCTACTGACAAATAATGATAGATTGCATTCGGAGATTTTTTTACATTTTACCAATTATTTTATTTTTATTTTATAAGCTATATGTATAATAATAAATTAATTCTGTAAATAATAAATATCAGTCCAATTTCTTATATAGTTCATGAATGTTTATTTATTTATATTAAGTATGAATGATTATATTATACCAATCATATTATATACTTTAACATTCACAAAAACATTCAAGGTATACCTACTTAAAAATAGATATTTAAAGACTGTTCATTAATTTTATTTTGATATCAAAATATGGTTTCAATTTCATTGTTGCTTAACATAATTCGACAATGAATAAAATTGCAAGAGTATTTTTAGCTCTCTAGCTTAAAATTTGCTTTTATTTAGTAGTGTAAAGCCATTAACAAACATTCAATACGTAGTACGTAGAGGTATAAAACAACACTAAGGGTTTTGACATATTTTGACGTAGTATAGCTTTATTTTACTTAGGTATCCGGTTACAATATTAAACTATAGTAATCTAATTATGAAATGCGTTATATACAGAACAAAGCCGGTAAAAATACAAAAGCGTATTTTAAATATAAACCCATATACATATTAAAGAAACTAGTTATTTATCAATATTTGTTTGTAATTTTTTTGTTGTACATTGTAATACATCTAAATTTTACTTTTAAATACATAGTTATAGTCACCTTGAATTCTATGTTTGGCATCTAACATATGAGCAACTAATTAAATTATTCACGAATTTAATTTAAATGAGATATAGCACATAATATAATATTATATTTCATTATCATTTAGATAATATTGTCTCGAAAATACAGAATTAAGGTGACAAATAAAATGATAGGCAAAACTAAAGTTATTCATAATAATTTGAGTTCATTAAACATGACAACTCGTAAATCAATTCTTTTTAAACATACCTCAATGATTTTCACTTAGCTTACACATATTCTATGTTTAATTATTTAACAATATTAATGAATATAGCTATACATAATTTAAATAAAATTGAAAAATATACAGAAATACTCATAAAAATTTATAGGTACTTTCTAGTTTCTACAAATCAACATTTTTTTAACAAATTATAGAATTGAATATTAAAACATTTTAGAAATGTATTATAAATAGGTAGTAACCAATAGTTTTAACGTTTCCGATTTAATAAAATATTTAATAAATGAAATAAATTCCTAATAAACTATATATCATATTATTTTAGATTCTAAACGGAGTGATGGAATCTATTGATTTTACAATGATGTGTTTTTTTTTTTGTGTCTGACGACACCTTTTTTGGCAGTAAAAATGCTTCGATTTGCTTAAACAGCAACTTTTCTGAAAGGAAAGTAAATGTAGATAGTACTTGGGCAAGTCAAAAATCAAACTTTTTCAATACTTTTTCAAAAAATCGAAAAAAATGATAAAAAAATTACGAAAAACGGGAAATTTTATGCAAAATCACGTTTTTACAAAATACATTTTTTTAAAATGCTCTAACTCAAAAACGAAAAACCGCAACAACTTGAAATTTTCACCAAATCTTTATATTGGCATTTTCTATACGTGGTTATATTTTTAAAGTATTTTGACATATTTTGACTTATTTATGGACAATTTAAATTTTTGATTTTTGTAAAAAATTTTTTTTTAAACATCTATGAAATTTAATTGGCTAGCCGAAAACTCTTGAAAATTTAATACAAGGTTTATAATAAGTTTAACTTATCATAACTAAAAAATATCGGAGATCGTTTCACTCAAATTTTTTTTATAAGCCCATAAAGCTCAAATTTGTATAAAATGTGTCAAAATCACGATAATTTGCAAGTTATTTTGTAAATAAAAATTCATAAAATTTTTTTCTGTTTATACTTAAGGTTCAAAATTTTAACACTAGGTTATTCATAAGCTACTCTTCATAAATCTATAAAAAAATTTCTACCGGACTTAAAGGAAAAAATTTTATGACTGTTTGAAATTTAAATTTTTACGAAGTTGCATTATAATTCAATTTAAATATAAGTACTATATTATTATATACACATTTTAGACAAACATATTAACTCCGTTCAGAATCGTTACTCGTATACAATGATATCTATCATTGCATTCAAATTTAACAAATCCATTGTAATAATGACCTATCCTATAAACGAGGTACAATCCACCCCCAACTATACAGCAAAGCGAGGCCCACCCGTTTTTTTATACTTGTTTTTACATTAGAAATACGATCTAGTTAATTTGATAGTAAATGATAATATGTTATAATTGAAAAAAATGATTTTACGCAGGTTAAACGCAGATTATACGTTTTACGAATATAAATTAAATGTTAGTATGCAAAAACTACAATGCAGACTGATGTAATAGTAAATTAATCTAATTTAGTAATATAGTATCATGAAAATATAGATTGCGTTTTTGGTAAATAATTAGGCTTGAACTTTGACTTGAAAATTTCCCCTCATTTTTCTAGTAGAAAAATTAGGAACATTTTAAATATATAGTCGTTACCTTACTCACCCTAAACAACGCTATTGTTTCATACGTAGATATACAAATAAAAATAACCTAAACCTAAAAGGTTGATAAGGAATTTTAAAAACCCTGATTTTTAATAAGAATGCTGTCTCATCATCGATACTTTTTTTTATGTTAAAATGCTTTTAAGTTCACGTTTTTTACATGTAATCTTTGTATTTTTAACAGATTAGGCATTAAGTTCCTAAATGTATTATTAAAATTCATTACATGCAATATAAAAAAAACTTTTTAATAGGATTACGAATGGAAAGAGTACATTCAAATGTACTTACGCATAACATATATTAATGTGCAATTTAATTTGCATTTTACATGAACTTATCTTATTGATAGTGACAAATAAAATGACTAACTCACTTATACTAATAATAATAGTAGTTATGCTTCACATCACATTTATAGCCCCATTGGTAATTGTAATAAAAATAAAACAAGAAGGTATATAAGTATTTAAATCCCACTGGAAAATTAAGGGGGCAATTTTATATTGTATAAATAATATAGGTACCAACCAAGTTTTTGTTTATACCTTTTTATACGAAATTTGTAAGCCTTTTGTGCCTTAACAAGTTATATCGTTGTTCATAGTTTATGGCTAATTACAGCATCACATTGTCCACAAATATATGTCATTATACATAAAAGTTAAAAGGTGTGGGTTTAGCATACAAACATTTGATAGAATCACTGTATTTTATATTTTACCCAATTAGGAAGTATTTTACAATGGTAATTATCAACGAATAGAGCCCAAGGGGAAAATAATTGAAATAGTAATCATGTAAATTTATGATACTATACTGGTGACGCTTTGCGTACTTGGTGTACATGCAACAATTACGTTGTGCACTTTGTGTGTTCAAAATTAGAATAATAGAAGTTTAAACAAATTACAATTCTTATTATTATGCTTCCTATTATAATGTATTTATTTTAAAACCACACGATAAATAATAAGCCAATAAATCACAATAAAAATATACTTATAGTCCGCACGCTAGTAGTATGGAAATAATAACCAATTAAAAAAGGATATATTATTTATTAATAAAAATTTACATTTAGAACAACAATGCCGCAGAATGAACAAGTTTTTGTTCTTAAATTATAGTGTACTTGTATGAGGTAAATGTTTTAAGTATAATTGTCTACGTCATCATCAACTTTAAATATCATTTTCATTATTTATTACTAATGAATCATTAATTTATTTATAAAAAAAATTATATTTTACACATTCAAAAAATGCAATTATATAAAATATATTATGCAATAAATGTTATCGTTTCGTCAGTAAATTATAATCAACTTTTCTCAATCATTGAGAAAATAGTTGAGAAATTAAAATAACGACCTCTTGAAAGCATCAACGATTTACCATCAAATCCATCTCTTCTTTAAAACAATTATTTCGATTGAATTCGCGAAGACACAAAAAATATGAACACGTATCATAAATATACATAATTTCACTCGATATCTAAAAGGGACATGTAATAATTCCTAGTTCCCATGATGATATTGAATAGGAAAAATAGTTACACAATTGAGATACTAAAAAAAAATTATAGATAAACAATAAATTGATCATACTCGAAAAATAATTAAAACTTGCATTTTTTTAAGAAATTAATTTTTATTGTATTATTTTTGTTTTTTAAGGAAAATGATTTATTACTTAATCAAATCAATCATCTATTTCTACTTTTAAAACATATATTTAAGCTATCTTATAATCTGCAAAAAAATCCAATACATTAATCGAGAATTAAGGAATAAATTAATAGAATGATTTATACAAATTCTATACAAATCTTATACAAAACAGATTATTAAAAACTGTACCTTAAGGTCCCATTTGGTGCATGAATAATACGTAAATAATGAAATTACAATTTATTTGAAATTGAATTTTCTAAACTTTTATGATAAAGGTAAATACAAATATTCTATAAGTAGCGTTCAAAAAACGAATTATACATGTAATAAAAAGTAAATATTTTTAATAAGACAATATAATATTATGAAGGATTATTTATTTGTTTTTAGTAACACTGTTTTGATATAAATTTATGAAATATTTCTCAGGAAAAAAATTAAATATTTAACGTTTATTAAAAGATAATATGCACAGTAAATTATATAGTAACAGTCAAAGTTATAGACAAGATGGCAAATAATTTTATTTCTATAGGTATAATGTCTTGTAAAAAAACCTGTTAAATTACCTATAATCTATATGGTTTAAGAGTAAACCAATTATTTACAAAACATTGCAACACAATTTTTTGAACATCGCTTCGTCTGTAAAATTATACAAAGAATATCATCTTATTAACGTGTTGTAAAGCACGCTATTTATTTATTGTAAATTTCCGTATACAGTTCCAACATTTTGTAATCGAATTTTGATCCATCGCACGATTTCAATCTATATAAACATTACACATATGCTTTTGGAAGCCAATAATTTCGTTTCGAAATTGAATGCTCGGCGAAAATGGAAACTTTCTATTCATATAAAACTCCTTGTATAAAATAAATAAATATATATATAAATTTTTCATAACGTCTTCAAAGTGAATATCTAGGAGTGTTTATAAAAGCAAAGCAATTGATTTTGAATGTTTATAGATAAAAAACAAGAGTTGACTAAACACAGAGTCTGAGAAAGAAATAGAAATTGGGATGGTCGTCGCAGGTCACTGAAAAAGTTGTTGATTTAAGGTTTGAAAACAACAATACATTTTGCATTGTATATATTATTTAAAAAAAAGTTTGGTATAAAAAAATTTTAATTTTCATAATAAAATTCGATAACATTTTCAAGCATAATTATTATTGAGATTAGTCTGTAATAGATTGCCCTTGAAGTAATACACTGTAATACCTGTAAATTTAATTTAATTTAAAATCTTTTCTTGTATTTGAATAAATAAATGGGAAAAACTTCATTGAATAAGATTCTATGGAATATTAAAATGTAATATCTATATAAAATTATTAGTTTCATTAGAATCCGTACTTTATGTGCGAATGTCACTCAAATTATTTTTGTGAAAACCTGTTTTTAGTTACATTTTTAATAAAAGTAACTTTTTACACGAGTTTTTTCAATTTTCTATCCACGCATTGGTTAAAATAGAGCTTTTAAAGTACTTACTCTGACCGAAAAAATTAGATACGCACAAAATAAAAACCTAAAAAAATAGAATTTTAAAACTCACTTCCCTCGTAATCTAACATAGATATATAAATAAACAAGTTAAATATTTTAACTAAAATCTCTGTCCGGATGGTGGTGATCGAGGTGATTGTACAGTGGTGTTAGAGGTACGCGGGGGTTGTAAAGGTAGTAGAAGTATATAAAGAATCACGCATTTCAGCTATAAATTATTCAAAAGAAATTTATTTCGATAAAATCGTGCGAAGTGTGTACTATGGTTGGCGATTGGTGTTGGGGCATTAACCTCAACTACTTTTTTTCAGCTCATGGCAAATTGTCAAATATTCAAATCAAATTAAGAATACGCCAAAACGTTGAGCGTCAATCCCAGTTTAAAGGGGGCGCAGCTTTAGTTCTTCGTGCGAAACACAATTGCGGATTTATTTTCTTGCGATGTACATTATATATCAGTATTTACGTAGGTACTCGGGCGTCGAAGAGCAATATACGCTTATTATTAAATATTTACACTTTCCGTGCAATATCGGACTGAACGTCTGGACGTGTCTCACACTCCAACTGTCTGTCAGTAGTCAGTGTACTATCAACTATACCAGTCGGCACGTTTTATGTTTAGAAAAAATAAAGCACTCGTAGTTCGAAATCGACAGTCAGTCGAAAAGCGGCGAATTAGTGGTCGTTTTGAAAAGGAAAATTTATCAATATATACGGTCAACAACATAATAATATTCTTTTATAATACTATAGGTACACGTTAGAGGAGACTGTGAAGAGTGGTGAGAGAAGGTCACGAAGAATGATCTTTACTTCGGTCTCAATATGATATGCTAATGCATAAGCTGTACTATTCTAATTTGACACATTTTCACCTATATTATAAACAGTATTATAAACGACTATTGTTATTGTTATCATTAAACTGAAATCATAAGGTTAATTCAAATCACCATTACAGATGTAAGAATCTATCTCTTCCAAGTAGTTCGAAAAATGCAAAAACAAGTCTGTCACAGATGGTTCTTATTTAATTTAGGTAGTACCCACAGCGGAGATGTTTAATATCGTATTATTGCGCATGCCAATCGCACACGTGGGAGTATAATACACGTTTGTATTAACCGATTATTATTTTATTTTTTACTTTATTCAGGGGCGTAATTTTTACAAAGATAGACGTCGTGTTGTTTGTAGTTTTTGCCGAGCACTATTATACATGTAGGTACAGTCATCGCATACACAAAACGAAGTCTCAGAGAATGAGGTTTTCGACATTAAGACGAAAGACCAAAGACGAATGAACAAGTAGACTTCGCGTTGTGTTTATTATATATTATATGTACGTATGTACGCGTCTGGTTGATCCACGCGCTACTTTCACGGCCACAAAAATCGGATCAGTGGCGGCGGCACATATTTAACGTTTTCAAACTGTGACGAAAGTAGGTGCATAAACATAATAACATAGTTATGGTAACCGTATCCGCAGCAAGTAGCAGCAAACTAGTAAGACCCGCATGTGTATCTGGATTTTGAACGGCTGGCGCAGGACGACGACGTATCAACGTGTCCTCCAGCCGGTTTACGGTTTTACGACCGAAGGGTAGGTGCGTCGTGCGTGCATGGTACAACGGACAATGATTCGCCGAACTGGAATCGCATTTCACGCGGACACATTATTATAACAATTGTATGTTATAACTTATAACTTATAATATATGTAGGTAGGTACAGTTGAAGTGTCCCACATTCAATTGGCCTACACATAGGTCTTTTTTTTGTCGATCTCTCAATGCTTCTCTCTAACTAGTGTCTCGCGGAAACGATTATACCAATGCGTATAATACCTGGGCTATTATCAATTACAGCTACTATATTATTATATTACACCCATGGATAATAAATTCATTTATTAGGATTCCGCCGATACAAAGGGACTTTGCTCGTCCGTAGATCGACTGTTCGTCACCGTCACGAGCGTTGTCCCATACGCGATAAACGGATACGAGGGTTGGTCGAAGAGGGAGGCGCACCTGTCCGCTGTCGCCCCACAAACCACTACGATTACGAGCAGTGTAGTGAATCTGAACAAGTATTATCAATCCGGCGTGTACACGTTCCGGTGCAGTATATTTTTATTATATCACGCGAAACACCGAGTAGACACATAATATATTAACTAATATTATTGTAATCAAAGTTTAATATATTATATTATTTACCTGTCCATGTCGAACGACGACGCCTCCGGTTTGGGGTCTTGCAGTCACGCGGCGTCAATCCATCCGGTCGGAAACAACAAAAGGGTCACCGTCAAAACCCAGCGGTGACAGTATGACCTGTGCAGGATATGTGGCGGCGACGAAAGGATCTTCCAAAAGGGTCGTGCCCGCCGCAGAGGGGTACACGTATTTTGTCGCGGTTGTCGTCGGTGCAGGTGTGTTGTGGTGATGGTGGAGTACTGCGTGACGGAGAAAACGGATACGATTTGCGATTAAGAATAATAATAATATTATTATAATTCTCTACAAAAGAAAACCCGCGCGCGCGCGCACGCCGCACATACACCACACGAGGACGGACACCGAAACGATAACGAAACGAGACCAGTACGAGAGCTGCGTGGAACGGCGACTGTCGGTCGGTAGACGGTACCCGATCGGCGGCTGCGGCGACGACGACGACGGCGGCGGACCGAGTAGAACACCACCACCGCACTCCCCGCCACGCCGCGACAGAAACTCCTCGCCGCCCACCACCGCTCCAGTTGTCGACCACCGGTCCGCCCGTCCAACAACACTGCGCCACTGCGGCCGGTCGGTCGCACGACGACGTGCGTGTGTGCGTATTCCCCTCGACCGCCCAACAGTTTATTTATTATAATAATATTACAAGTATATCGTGAGCGAAGGGAGAGGGCGGCGGCGGGTCGCGTTCTCTCAAACACACACTCTGCGCCCACTCGTTTCGGCCGCGTTCTTCTGCTATCGATTTACGGCCGGACGCGTATCGCCGAGGCCATCTGGTAGTCCGCGCCCCGAACTAACGATAGAGTCAACGAAACGCGCGCGGCGGCCGCAGCACGCGCGCCCTCTACCAGCAGTGTTCATCTCGGGCCCGCCGCCGCTTCCACTCGGACGATGCGAGCGCGACCGACGTGTTTCCCTCCCCCCCCCCAACGGGTAAAAAAGTGCGTCCCCCGATCCCCTCCGCACCGCCGTAGAACCCTATGGGGCCACCACCACGTCCGGTATTACATTGGTACTTTGCCGGCGCCGCTAACTTTTTCTCACCCCCCGCCCACGCTTAAACTACTAGTGTCAAGCGACCCGCTACCCCCCGCCACCCCCCTAAGAGTGGCGCAATGTGCCGATAATAAAGGTCGTTTCGCACATATTCTACTCGTCCGGTTCAGCACCGATTCTCGTACGTGTAGGTCCTTGAATTGCACGGAGCGAGAGAAAAAATTCCACAAATATTGTAATAATATACAACAAAATTAAATGCTCGTTTTTGAAATTCCGTATAATATTATCATGGCCAAAAGAAATCAACACATTTTTCACATAATGTGTACATTTTACATGATATATCCGAGCAAAACCAGCGAAGTAGTGATATTTTGTTACATTTTTTTCGGTTCGTCGGCCATGCGCACGGGCACCGCATCGAACTGATCGAACAATAAAATTAAAACGTTTCCTGCAATACGATAATAACAACAAAAACAACAATAACGTCTTGTACAATATTTATATCGTATTATAATAATATTATATACGTGTACAATGTTGTCCCGGCACGTGTCGCACCGTTACACACTGAAATGTGTGTCACTGCTGCAGCTGCTGCGGAGCTATGTACGTGCTCTCTTCAAGAGATCGTGAGCAGTGTATTTCACTAGCTGTAAGTATTTTGTTGGAAAAACGGGATTAAAACGACGTCTTCGGTCTCCACCACGGCTGTAGAGAACTCACTAGGTTTCGTTTTTTTAAACGTGACCCGTCGCCGAGTCGCTTGAAAAGCCAACGATCGAGTCCATCGGTAAATTTTCGGAAGCCGTTGCAATGAATAATAAATATTGAGAATTACAAAGACATTAGCAATGTCTGGTGATCTCGGGAGGCATGTGGTAAGTCATTAAAACGACATTAATTACTTTGGTAATTCTTCACTTTGTACATCGTACAGAATATTATTTCTATTTTTGTTTAAATTTCTGAGAATTCGTGAAATCTAATGACTTCTTGACATCATACTAATGTACAAAAATTAGTTTTGTACTCGTACGGTTGTGTATAAAAATAAAAGGCTGTCTGCTATTATTAACTCTAGATTTTACAATAAAAATGTTTTGTACTCATAATTAAAGTCACAATAAACTTTAACAGTATGATTTTTCGTAAAGCTCCGAAATGTAATTAAATTATATCTCCGTTACAAAAATAACAACCGATAAACCTTATAACGACCGTAATCTAAATTGCTATTGAATAAATATAATATTGAACATTTTACCTATATGGTATGTTTCTCACTAAAACCGATATTTTTAGAAACTTAATGTATCATAATTCATAAAGCTTAAATATAATATGTTATTCTGTTCAGAATAGATGAAAAATACATGTCCATCTGTTTAATATATTCATTAACATTACGTTTAAATACGCAATAAAATATTTTATGAAAGTAATAAAGTCGGTAATTCCTACACGTGTTTTCGGTTATAGAAGAAAATTGTATACAATTATATCGAAGACAATCGAACTTATTTATTCAAAACTGTGTCTTTCTTACATATTATTATTTGTACAATTTGATCATGGCAACAGATGCAGCACACAATGATTTCATTTTTTTATTTATCTGTCTATATAATATAATTTATTGAAAAAATGAAGATCAGTGTTCAATGATAATGATGTCCTTGAAAATTGACTTGCTATTGTATGAGCTATGAATCATTATTTATGTCGTTGTGCTTGTGAGTGTATACGTATAGATGCTATTATTACTTATGAGTTAGGTTAGATAAATTAGTTATTGATCACAATCGATTTAAGAGTAAATATTTTACGGTTTAACAACACAATAGAGTGCAAATTAATAAACTACTGACCTATTCAAGTCTTATTGTACAAATGTGTTATACGTATAAGCGAAACTAGAGAAGGGGAGGGTTTCCCTTTCCCCTAAAAAAAATTATTCTGTTGTTTTTTAAAATTCATATAAATAACTAGCTTTCATCATCAGACGCTGCCCAGGATTTAATTTGCCAGTTTAATGATTACATGAATGTAAATAACACTAGATTAAAAGTTGTAAATTTATCAAAATATACTGTGGTTTTCTAGTTCTCTACAATTCTACACTATTACATCTAAACTTCTGACCAAATTATAGCAATGAGATTAAATTCATTAAACTTTTATTTGTGGTTGTTCTTAGTGTTTTTTTTTTTTTTTTTTTTGAAGAATGTTGTTATTTATAATCATTTTAAATAGTTTAGTTTATAGAAAGGGGTGTGGGAGCAACGTCCCCTCGGATCACTTTTCAGAATTACCAGGTGAGATTACTGAGATTTTAGCACTTTAGCCCCTCCCCCATACATTTAGCCTTAGTTGCATGGTTGCGTCACTGAATATGCGAAATTACCAAGATAAATTTATTATTTACTCTATTATATTAAAGGGATTGTAAATCATGATCTTTTATCTGAATATTACACGCATAACATGGGAATTTAGACTTTTTCCGACTAACCGATCGATCAATTATTAATGGGATAAGAATTTTGAAAACTAATTTGAATTTGTTCAATTTGTTGTGAAATCTTCTTTAGATCGACTTTTTCACATTTTTTAAATTTTAACCCAAAAATTAACATTTGCTGATTTTTATGTTTCCAATTTGTTTAATTTTATTTTGTGGACTTTCGGGGAAACTTAATCAAAAATGTAGGAAAGTTATTTTAAAGAAGACTTAACGGCGAATTTAATTCAATTTTCATAATTTTTATCGCATTAATTGATCGATTGGTACGAAATAGAAAACGTCTAAATTCCTATGTTTCGCGCGTGATAGACAGAAACAGAAAATCATGGCTTACAATCCCCTTAATGTTACATCTGCATAAATGTTAGTCTTCAACGGTTATTTGATTATTTTTTAAATTGATATTGTTTTTCTCATTTACCGATTTACCCTACACCACTGCTATTCGTTGAACTTCATTTATCTTAATTTGTAAACGGTATAACTTTAAGGGTTATTAGACTATCGATTAAATTTTATACAACGAAGGTTACTAGCAAGTTGTACGTATGGTTTCTATTGGCAACATGCGGCTTAAACAGAACCCCTGGATTCATTTTCATAAATATATTCAAACGTGTAATATGCACTTCCATGCATTAGCACGTGAAACTGTGTGCGACAACTTGCAGAATTACAAGAAATAATATTCTCATAGCGTAAGGTGAGTTAAATGTTTTAATTGTATAATATGAAGTTCATGATAAACTATCAAAATATTTTTTTTAGTCACTCAGATTGTCAAATAGATGTGATAAGTGATAAGTCGAATTCTTAGGTATTTTTAAAACGTGTAATTTTATTTAATAGTAATAGCAATAGTAATTTTATTTGTTTAAGTGCACTCGTTTATATTTCCCTCTACAATAAGATGCAATGGTAAACAATAAAAAATTATTTATTTACCTAGGTACCATTTTTATCACACAAAATGTCGGCGACAGTATTGAAAAAAAATTATCAAGTATAGGATGTTATATTTAAACAAATACTAGCTACTCCAAAATTAAAATACAATGAGATTCAAAATTCAAATTATACCTCCAGTTTTTAAACTTTAACCTAAAAAATATGCAATATTTACTGTGCAATTATAGATAAACTTTTGATTAATTTATTTTCATCGAAACCCGAGGCTTAAATATATCTCTAGTTTTGGATCGTAATAAACCTACTTTCTTTGATTAAAAAAAATAAGTAAAATATTTAATTAATAAATATAATACAGAATTATTATTTGTTCAATTTTATTCCACTACCTACTTCTGATCTCATCATGTAGACTAATTTTTGATTCTCCTTCAAATCCGATTTGTGTGGCAAAAAGTTACGGTCACCTAAATGAATTAAGAGTCTAGAAAGATTAAATCATCGTTTAAGGGCAACATAATATACCTACAGTGTTCAAAATAAAATAATGATTTCGAGAAACCATTGCAAAATGTTCAATTCTCGGAGGAATTTGAAAGATGTTTTGTGGAATATTAAGTAATTCTGGCTCTAAAGGGACCAAGATTCGGCCTTGTCGGCATGACGCCCTAAAATGTTGTTAAATTACCACTTAAAACCAATTATGAAATATTTTAAATACTTTAAATATTTCAAGCAATTTTAATTGTAAATATAAGATATTATTATTTTTTATTTCAAATTGTACTAATATATATTACATATGATGTGCCGATCTACGACGAGGAAAATTAGCACAAACAATTATTATAGTACTGTGTAATTTAATTTCAAATATACATTCGCAGATAAAACAAAATGGCTAATAAATTAAAGTTGCTTAAAAAGTTTGAATTTTATTGTTTGCAAAAGAAAAAATAATCATGGAATTATGATTATATTATATCGAACTTGTATTTAAGATAGTATAAAAAATATGTATGTACAGTATCCCAACTTGTAGCCGATAGTTTTTATTTCTAAAAATTAATTAAGACTTATAAATTATAATTGCCTTCATTTTTTTATTGTTATTATAATCACGTAATAAATAAATACGATGTAATATAGAGGATATAATAAATAATCATACTATACATTTTAAAGTACTGGTTTAATATTCTCTTTTTTTTTACTGAAAATCGATTAATAATGGACGATCAGTAGAATAAAAATGATTTACCATAAAACAATTGCTTTTATACACTTGAAAACATTTTTCGAATTGAATAAAAAGTTTAACCATTTTTTTTTATTATACCTTAATGCTTAATGCAATGTATTTTATTATTGTATATTACTATCCAAATGCCTTTTTTACTTTTTCTCAAAACTTTTTTATTTCTACACTACATGAAATATTATTTTATCAATTTTAAAAAGTACATAAGTCACCAATCTAAAAAAAAAAAATCATAAATCATTTTAACTTAAAATCTTGAAAAATCACTTATAAAAATAAAATGTATGCAATGTATTATTAATAATATAGTTATAAAAATTATATGAAACTAAACTTTAAGAAAAATAAATTAAAAAATTATAAAATGATTTTACACTTATTTTTATGGAGAAATTACTATCTCTGTGATTTTATTAAGCACAATTTTATCTTTAGAGAAAGGTAATTTTTTTAATGCAGATACTAAAGATTATTATAGATATATAGGTATAAACCGCGACTGCTAACGATGCAGCCCACGGTCCATGACAAAGTAAAATCAATAGCACCTAATAAAACATACTAAACATAATGTAATCCACCATACGATGATAATAATTATACTCGTATGATAATCGCTAATCAGATATTATATATGTATTTTAAATAATTTGATAAACATGTAGCCATATAGGCTATACTGTGTAACATGTTATCTATTCGAATATTCGATAATAATATAATATTGTTATACAGGTTTGACATGAATTCTGATTCCGTTATAAAATGTTTTGTTCATCGACGATGTACTCAGATAATTATGTGTTATAGATAATAATGTCACGTATAGGTATAGAAGATCTGAGCTGAAAAATTATTCAGGAATATCGCCAAATTAATTTTATATAATATGCTTATGTAGTTATGTGTAATTTAATAGAGCAGCGTGTGCCATAACACAATTTATTATAATATTTCAACTGGAAACCATTAGGATATTTTTAAATTCGTATTATACTACTCACATACCCGTAGAAAGAGCAAATACTAATAATTTTCAAATATCCTGGGTTAAGTTTATAATATAGTAACTGTGGTTTTCGCCACACTATATGGAATTTCTCAACATTCAGAGTTCAGACAGAGTTCTGTGCGCAACCACGGCGACGATCTCGATGTGGGCATACAGATTACATTTGATTGGTATAGAAGATCTACCACCTGTATCGGATTAATGTTGCAAGGGTCTTCTTTTATGGCTACACAATAAGAACAGTTCTTGGTAAAATATTATATTACAAGAGGGAAAAACATGACCCGTGGGTAGAAGGTTAGGAATTCAATGAATACGAAAAATTCCATTTGCACCCCATTGCGCTTTGTATACATGTATAATAACCATGTACATTATATATATATATATATATATATATATATATACGTATATTTATTTTGTATTCATTCTTATATATCGTTGATAAGAAAAAAAAATATATATGAAAATCGATAAATAAGATTCGGACACGGGAAAATGTGTTCGTGCGCCTTAAGCCTCTTCATTATTCAAATAACAATTCAACTTGAGAAATGAGTTCAAATAACTACATTTAGAAACGCGTATGTTGTTGCGTCGTTATGGTACCTTTAGGAATAAGTATCTACAATTATAATTTATAATTCTCTTACACACTACTCAGTTTAAAGTCAACAATAATACTTATTAGTTAATTTATTGAATGGGCAATGAGCATATTATTTGAACAATAATAAATTATATAACACCACAATACACATTTGACCTGAAATAAAATTGAAATAATTCCTTATGTTTTATCATAATTTCAACCGACTCAAATAGTTAAATAACTAATGGACGGTACACGTCGTCGTGTAGACCGTACATCTATTTATTAACGCATCCCTTATATAATTAGTATAATAATATTAAAATTTGTGTACATATATTGAATTATACGTATAGGTATTCGTGTATGTTTATACACAATAACTATATATATTTAAATAGTTCTCGTCGTAGTTGAACACGGGTACATAATTTTATTTAAATATTAGACAATTGCGAATATTTTTATATCAACAAAACAAATGAATGCAAACAGAATTTTATATACGACATACACATGTCGACGATGTCAAATTATGATTTTGAAATGCATATTTCACGAATAGTTACTTGTACACATCGGTAAAGAAAACAACACAAAAAAGAACTTACGCGCAATATAAATTAACCAAAGCTGTTAAAAGTAAAATATAATAGAATATTATTGAATTTGTACATAGTATACTACGCAGTGTTACACATTTCAATGTGTAAGAATGAGTAACGAGTAAAGACTAATGAGTAAAAACATAATAGTTAAACAATTACTACAGTAGTTATAGCCTATAGGTACATACTGCAGAACGTCGTAAGTTATGAGTTAAAATAGGTGACTTTTATAATATAGATTTTGTTGTATAATTTTTGTGTACACTCGATAATTTATGAAGTTCGTTGTACTTTTGACGGCAATATAATTCATTATGTTAACTATATTAACACTACCGCGACCGTAGCAGTATTTTGAATTTTCCCTGTTCACAGTAAGAAATAAGCATGTATTAGCTATACTTTTGACAACCATTAGTCATAAAAATGTTTGAAATACTAACAATGTTTCGACATTGTGGCGTTGACCGGTAGTTAATTATTCATATGACATATTATGTTCAGTCCTATATTTATCTAATATTACGATATATTGCAGGTCAAGCCTTTAAAATAAACCGAAATAAAACGAGAAAAGATGAAAATCATTTATTTTTTATCGAACAAGAATACAAAAAAGTATTAAATTAAATTAAAACTATAATAAATACATAATATAATATGCTAAAAGCAATACATGTATAAGTAGACATACGTGCAATATTAGGTTAATCATTTTTATCTGATATTTCTTAAAAATATATTTATTGTAGTCTTGACAATATGTTTTGGTTTTATACAATCATGAAAGTCGTTTACAATCGTAGTGATACGAAAACAAAATATGTTTTGTTGATAACGGCCGTTTTTAATCGTGTATCATTCTGATTTTAAAGCGATTTACATAAAATATCTAAAAAAATTAACATTTTTAAATTTTAAAATACATTTTTAGTCTTCTATATACCTACACATTTTAAATTACGTTACTCATAGTGTACACTACCTAAACATTTCTATCATTGTGTCCCTTTTGGTTATTGTATGCATCCATCAACGTTTGTTCAAAAACATATACCGTTGAACTTACAACAATAGATATTTATATTATTAAAAAAATGTCCTATTACACTTTTGTGGCTCTTTAGGGGTTTTTTCCGCTGAGACAACATTAAACCATTATACTGTTGTCAATTATTGTCATGAGCCTTTCCATGGTCATCCTTTGTCACTACCTTAAGTCGTGGTATCTTAGCTACGTCATGTGGTCGTGTCGTGCACCTATCTCGTGTTTTTCGATTGGTCACTCGTGTGAATTGGTATCATCTAGTTACCACATACGTGACAACGTATACCGAAAAATTGAGCAAAATCCAACTTTTTCAACGTGTGCTGGTATCGACGGCCACGCTCACTTCTAAAACGGGCGACACGACACATGATGTCAATGTACGTCAACTATATATCGATGGTCGATCCACTTTTTCCAATAGGTCTTATATTGTTGTATATTTATATGCTAGAGAACAAAACGGATAATTTTAAAATATTTAATGCAGAACTAAAAGTTTTACAACCCCGGTATAATATAGCCTGAGCGATAATTCTTGTAGTATTAGATAGGTATCTATTATTATGTTTAAGAAAATATAAGAACATTATTTTTTTAAAGCCCAATAGAGATCAATGAAATTTTTGAATAGATTGAAATGAAAATAAAAGTCATCCCGGTGACACATATAGTATAGGTATATGTATACTGACATTCATTCACGTTTTATATTGTCATATCATTACTTTAATTTTGGGAAGATTGATGTTGTAGTAAAATACTGTTTTACTTGTAGGGATTCGATTTTTTTTTTAATACAATTCTCACTTAGGTTTTACTATAATGGCATTAGTTAGCAGTTAGCATATATGTAATATATGCTTATATATAATATATAGAAAGCGAAATGTTGTTACTTACCTATACATGCATGAACTTTGAAAAATACATTTGTAAGACGTTGCGAAGGTTAAAAAATCGACATAAGCTATAAGTAAATATAGAGCTGTTGTAAGTTAGAGAAAAAATACAACCCAGTAAATCCATTACCATAAGTATGTTGACTGTTGTTGTTACACATATTTGTTTTACGTAATATACGCGTATGCCGAGAGTAATGTTGGAGGAAACTCGAGGAAGTTGCAAAAACAAATATTAGTTTTTCCATGTGTATAAATGTAGGGTTCTACTCTGTAGGACAGTAAAATAAATATACACCGTGCAGAATTTTTATTTCCACTGTATTTTTAAAAACAATTTTTTTTTATTATTTATACAATTAACTTGTAACCGGAAAAATACGATAGTTTATAGACGAGGTCAAATGTGCGATTTTTCTAGATGTAGGTACATGTACCTAATATATAATAATGAATATTATGTAGATTGTAAGTTATAACTGTAGTTATAACTTATAACTCGTAAATTATGGGAACCGATTGTTCCAACATAGATGTACCTACATGACTTCACCGCCGTACTGCAGTAGTCAAATAATATATTATTGAAGATTGAACTACATTCAACCACCCCAGTGAATGACCTAGTCTAGTGACACTTATCACTAGGGCACGGATGTTGTAGTAGTAAAAAACTATACTAAAATTGATTGCAGTATTGCACTAAAAAATAATGAAAACTGAACTTAAAAATAACAAAATTTCGTTATAATTTATATGTATTTTATTTAAATTCTACCAAAAAAAAATGTTTTTTACATTATATAATAATAATTGATAATCTATGCGTATACTAAACATATTAAATATTTTAAATTTTAAACATCGTTGCATTGGACTATAAGTGTTTGTTTTAAATTTTCGAATTCGAACGTTCCTCGATTTGGAGCCAATAAGTTCTTATACCTTGAAAAACTTCGTTATACGTCGGCTAATGCAAACGGAGCGTTTTTAAAATAAGCTAAATCGTTTACTGTCAAGTCTTTGAGTAAACCATCCAAACATTTTCCTTGTCCAGAATGTATATAATTTATTTAATAATGGTTTCAAATCCGGTATTTTTTTCAATAAATTTTTTAAGTTTTTATATTTATATATATATATATATATATATAAGTTATCACCGTTGAACTATACTAAGTCGACGGATCGAACTAACTAAGATTGCGGGTTCGCGGCATACACAAATAGGTAGTGAATGACACCAACATCGCAACAATATCACTAAAGATTTAATAAATAATATGTATAAACACTATAAAAGGTCAAAATATTGTAATCTAGGCGGGTAATGGCTGATATTTAACATCAATTTTACGGTGCTATAAATTATAATCATCTAAACATTTGGTTGACAAGTCCATAGTTGTATATTATTTAAATTAAGGTTAAGCAGGTATTATTAACTGGAAATATAAATTCAGACTAGTGTAATGAAAATTAAACGAGACAGTTCTTTTGAAAAGGAAAATCTTAGCAGTGTTTAACTTATAGTAAGCGATGAAGAACTTGAGCATACCATAATGTCCATAATTATTATTACCTAAATCATAAAAATAGTACACAAACTATAATAACTTTTTTGCATAATTCACCCTTTCAGTCCCCTTGCACACTGCAATGTACATCAAAAAAGTAATTTATTTTGTCTGTATCCAATTATAACATCCGTGATAATGGTATATTCTGATATTATTAAACTGAAACTTAAATGGACGTCGATCGATCGGAAAAAATAATTAGAAGATATTGTAGTTTTCCATATGTGATATGTTAAATTATCATAGGAATGATCTTTCAATCAATCCAAACCTATAACTGTTATAGTGTTGTATAGTTTGCGTAATTACTATTTGCAGAACATTATTTATTAATAAATATAGTGTATACTCAGTACTCAGTACTCAGTACCAGTACTTCCGAGTTGGGTTCCAAACATCAAAGGGTAATAAAACGTTCTATGAAGTATAAAAGGTATATTATGTACAAACTATAATTGGATCTCGGATTATTGTAATTTGGTGGTACCTCTTACACTAGGTTCCGGATATTTTTTAGGTTATACATAAGTAGTATGGTTATACTACATTATTGAGGTCCCGGACTTTTTCCGGTTTTTCGGTACTGTTTTACTCGATAAGTGCCCAAATTTTTAGGTAAATACTGCATTAGTTGTGTCCCAGATATTTTGCCCATTTTGCCAGACCTAACTATAGAGCAGAGGTGGCCAAATTGCGGCTTGCAAGCCACATGCGGGTCGCGTATTCTTAACAAAATATACTGAATGTTATTTGAGATGTTTATCGGCTATAAGTTATCTTTATTACTTAGATCAAATTGTAAAAATATAAATATTTTGGCTATTGGTATAATTGCAATATTTATCTATATGGCTAGCGAACATATTTATGTTAGCCACTTGGTTGTTAATGATCAATTTTTAACCACTAATACCAATGCGCGTAAAAACTTTAATAATCCGCAGGCCCAACTATTGTGTAGCCAATTGCCAGTATAGGTATCTAAAGTATGATCCAAGACCCAGATATATAATCCAGTAGTAGATAGGACCTAAAATAATCCGGGACCAAATCGATAATTAGTAAAATAATATTAATTCCGGGATCCGCCTATATTCAGGCGCATCCGTAATCTTTGTATATACTATATATACTTAACTGCGACGCATAGAAATAAAAAAAGAGTTGTTACCAGATTCGATGCATGAACCACGGCTACGGCAATAATATATAACATATAACAAAAATATTATTGTAAATAATATAGCCACCCCGTTTGATTCCGCGATCCTTAATATTATATTATTATGTTATGGCTTACGTTGGTTGGCAATATTTTATTTATTCTCGTCATTTTAGTGGAAGAAAAATTCAATATTGTATCAGAAATACTCATTTGTGGGTTACATTATTTGCCCAGAATGTGTATTTATACGTCAGAAATACAATTCAATTATAACCTCACTTTTGATAAAAATGAGAGTTACATCAGTTGTCCTTTACACCGACGTCGGTATGATAATAATAATATTGTTCGTATATGCCCACAGGGACGGATAGAAGTCAAAAGGGTTGGTGGCTTCGGTGGTGGATGGCGGCGGCGATGGCGACGACGACGGCTGAGTGACGCGCACTATACTGGTGCGGCCGCCGCGCATCATCATGGACGTCAAAGTGGTGTACGTCAATCCGAACGGGACGCTGTCCGTGATGCCGGACCACGCGGCGGCAGCGTCGGTGGGGGACGCGGACGCTGCGTCGTCGTTGCGTCCGTCGTCCGTGTCGCTGGCCGCGGCGTACCTAACGCTCTCGTCCGCGGCCATCGCGTCCAACGTGATGGTGCTGACCGGTGTCGTGACCACGGACAGGCTGCGGTCGCCGTACGCCGTGCTGGTGTCCGCGCTGTGCCTGCAATGCGCCATGGACGCCGCGGTCGGCCACTACGCCGTGACCAGAGAGCTGATGGCCGCCGGCGGCGGTGGAGCTGCGCTGTGCCGCGGCGTGGCCACAGTCACGGCGGCACTGTCCACCGTCCAGCTGGTCACGTTCGCCGCGCTCGCGTGCTTCAACGCGCTCGTCCGGCCCGACTACGACGAGCTGCCGCTGCCCGCCGCCGCTACGCTTTGGGCCGCGCCATCCATGTACACGTACGTCATACTCACGCCCACGTTGCTCTTTACTACGCGATACTTTCCGTTCAGGTACGTATGCGCATGCGACGACCGCCGTTTATGCATATAGTTGTAAAAACAGTACTCGATTACGCATAATATTTATTATAATACATTAATAGAACAATACCACGCATCATACAGTAATTATAATCGCAAATCCTTGTTAAACCCTGCAGAAGGTGCTTGAGTCCCGACAAAAAATAGTAACCGTTGCGCACATCTTATATAAAAACTCTTCTTCTTTCTCTTCTTCGAGTGCCATATTCGTTAACGAACGTTGGCAATCATGTTAGCAATTTGATCTTTATTAATGGCTGTTCTGAATAAAGATATTGTTGATGTATCGAACCATTTTCGGAGGTTGTCCAACCAAAAAATTTGAGGTCTTCCACGGCTCCTTTTTCCTAATATTTTACCCTGAATTAATAATTGTAGTAAATTATATTTTTCTGGATGTCGCATAACATGTCTTAGATACTGAAGTTTTTGTGATTTTATTGTTTTCACTATTTCAAGTTCTTTATTCATTCTTTCTAGTACATTGATATTTGTTATGTGATCGCACCAACTAATTTTTAATATTCGGCGATATATCCACATCTCAAATTCTTGAATTCGATTAATCGAAACTTTTGATAGAATCCAAGTCTCTACTCCATAAAGAAGTACGATGAATACATAGCGATGAATCATACTAATTCGGAGATTCATGCTTAGCTGATGGCTACAGAAAATATTTTTCATTTTCACAAAAACTGCTCTGGCAGTTAAAAACTCTATCATATGTTAAAAAAAATCTAATTTATATGAATTTTTCAAATCAATCGTTTTACTTTTTAAACAACGGATAACACATTAACACAATCGCTAAAAACATTTGAAACATATTCTCTTGCAAAAGTCTGTTTTTGTTTTCCCGCAAAATTTGTTCAAAACTATTTCAGTATTTATTTCAATACGTATCATGTCTATTTTGGCCCGTTGTATTCCTATTGTCCATGTTTTACAGATTCGACACATGGCTGAGAAACTGCGCAAAACTAAAGCTATATAAGTGTACTTTATAAATATATTATAATATAGTGTATACGTTACGGATAATGTCCGAATGATGGCTAGTATTAATATTACTTGGTTAATCTGAAGTTTAGTGTATGCTTTTGGTTAATGTTAAAAATTTGGACTTGGGCATCAATATTAATTGTACCAATTGTAAAATATAACCTTTAGAGAATATCACAACCCTTACTGAGTGATCCATATCTGCAAAGGCGGTTCTTGCGAAGCCACAAGGGGAGGGGCGAAAATATTTTCCATATACTTACAATATTATACTATATATATATATATATATAAGTAATAACTATACATTATAACCTACATCAAATACATTACCAAATAAACATTATTTTGCAGTTCTTTTGCATGGCAAATCTTTCAATTGCTTAGTGTTTACTTTGATATCTCTTTGAACATGCAGAAGCACCAAACCACTAAGTCTATCATTTTCCCATTCTAAATTTTAACTATGTTATAACTTTAAAGAAATAAGCAAAGCAATAAGCAAAAAGCATTATATTTGAATGAGTAAAATATTGTAAATTATGAGTAAATTATGTAATAAAGGTTTAATGGCTAATTTATAATAAAAATTGTTTAACATTATTAATACAAACAAATTTATTATGATGTTATATTATTAAATTTCAAGACATAATCCCTAGAAATATTAATATATCTAATTATTTTAATTTTAGACATAAATTACAGTTTTAACACAAAATTATCGCCAAAACGAATTTTAGTAAACTGTTAACTCATTCATATTTTTAGTTTTTACACAGCCCAAGGGGGGGGGTGGTCCTCCACCATTGCATGTCTGTGGTGATTTGAGTATAAAAGGTTTTTAATGAGAACCAGAAATATCAATTAGTTTTGCCTTACTAAATTCAATATATTTTGATCGGATTCGTCTCAGAATATAGGCAACATTAATTCAATCAAAAATCTAAGTTACAATTTTAATTCATTTTAAGTGAATAAAAATTGACTGTGTTTGAAATTATAATGCAACTAGGAGTAAATTGATTTTTTTTATTTACAGAAGTCGGTGCGGATTTATTGCAAACACAACTGGATGGTTTTACCCTACTCTATTGATTGTCTTCAGTTTTATGATACCATGGTCCATATCGTTTTATTTTGTATTTGTATCGCGTCCTTCGATGACTGCAAGATCTGGTAATATCTTACTCACATCTGCCCAAAGAAAAAAGCAAATCGACCTCGTCCCGTCCAAATTAATTTTCACGTCTTTCACAATACTCGTGACGCCTAGTTTCATCTCGTCGTGCGTTTACATCTACAGTAATCCGACTGACAATATTTGGACCGAAAACGAAGCAGCCGAAGACATGCTGGACGGTTACTTATCGAAATTGCCCATTTTTTTCGATCTAATCGTACCATTGATCATAATATATTACCACAAAGTGTTCAGGAAAAAATGTAGAGAATTATATTTGCACGGGTTTAGAAATTCCGTCTCGGACGGGCGTCAAATTTCTATCGAAAGACTGAAACGATCTAAAATAAACGAATGTCTGGCAGACGATGCGCCCGTACTGTTTCTCGAACAATCCGGCGTCATAAACATTAGAGTTCCAAGCGAAGGCGGGTTCTTGACAAAGGTATGCGATTTGGAACAAGAAGAAAATAGTTTAAATGGCAAGAAAGCAGTTCGATTCTCCAAAAGAGTGAACACAGTTCCTAACGAAAGTGGCATCTACAGTACAAAAGAACCACACAACCAGGAGACATGTGTTTAAACAAAAAACTGAAACGCTTAAAAAAAAAGATGACAATTATTTTTTTATTATAAAATATAATAATCATCTCAACAACGCCAGATGATTGGATGTTTTCAATAATGGCGTATATACAGTGTATTGAGTGGTCGGTGGCGAGGAAGCTGATACACATATCGTATATTTGTCTTCAAATTGCAGTCTAATCTAAATTGTATACACTGTGTATCTACTATAAGTTATAATAGATACATAATGTTATATAATTATATATAATTTATAATCAAATAATTTTATTTTGTTTACTGCAGATAGTGACGAATTTTCAACATTTTCTTGGGGGGAGGGAGGGGTCCTGAAAAATTTTATGTATTTCTAGAGTATAATATATATACATATATATATATAAGATTACATCGGCGTCTATTACATCCGGACCCCATGGACCCTCCCCCCCGTAAATCCACCATTAATATACAATTTTTATTAATATTGTTGTAATAATAGTTATGTTTGAATATTCGTTTCTATATTCACTATCGTCAATTGATACAAAAGGTATTGTATATTTGTCGTCGACTGTCATATACGCGTAAGGGGTATATACATTTTTAATGAAAGATACCAATAACAACAATATCACAGTGGAGAGTAGAGGTTATTAGTTACTTTATATCTATAATTATACCTGATAACTAATAATTGACATCCATAGGTGTCTAGTGTAATAAACCAACAATAAAAGATGGAGGAGGAAGGGAGATTTATATGTATGGTGGAATGGTGAGATGGGACGTTATTGTTAGGGAACCTTACCTGTAAAGTGTGACTTTACAGGTCTTCTATAAATGGTAAATTACCTTGCAATAAAGTGCTAAGTAATACATTATTTTTGTTCTTCTCGGCTATAAAATGGTGGTGGTGGAAGAAGGATGGAACCATGGAAAAATATATTATATAGTAGTTTTAAATGTATAACCAATAACAGGGCTGACGAGTAATTTTTTTTTATGTACGCCACTGGTATTAAGACAAGAATATACATGTATAGGTGTATACCTAATTAAGTACTACATTTACTAGTTATTGATTCTTTGCATTTACAATACATGAAATATCAAATCAAAATGTAACCACTAGAAAACAATCATTGTACATAACTATTTTAAATTACAGAGCATATTTTTACTTTTTTTTTGTTTTTATTACCAATTCTATTATTTGTATAAATATATTTCTTAAGTCATTAAACTGTAGGTACTTTTACAACCATTGTATTATATTATTAATTATTATATTCTAATTCTTTGATTACCAATTAAATTTACTGGTTGTGTCGGTTGTGGGACACCAAACATTTGACTGCTGTCTGCGAATCCTTGATTTTGGTATCCGTATGCTAGCTTCTGATATGGATTGAAAATGTTTCCTCCTTGATACCCATTCCATCCTAAATGATACCCCGGACCGCTGTTTTGGGAATACGGGTTGATATGATTTCCATATTTTCCTTGATCGACTCCATCGTGTCTGAATTCTGGGATCAAACCCCTTTGAATGTACCTGTTTCCGTATTGCCCGAAAGATCTGACCGTCATGAGACCAAAATATACGACGCTGAGCAGAATCTATTTTTATATAATATAATCATAAGTATGAATCATTAATAAAAACTAGTTTAATACGATTTACCTTAGTGTTTACGGCCATCATATCGATTTATTGTTCACTTTGCGTGATCACTTGTTTAACTGACTGAAAATCGAAACGGCTGACACTACGAAAATGATCTGAACTGAAATTAAAGATCTACTTATATATGCGCTAAAAAATTGCCGGTTAGATAATAATATTAATGTTAAAATTAACTTTCCAATTCAAGGCAATCATCAAAATGGGCAATTTTATACTAAATTACGATC
Organism: Chaitophorus viminalis; assembly: GCA_025469195.1. NCBI lineage: Eukaryota > Metazoa > Arthropoda > Insecta > Hemiptera > Aphididae > Chaitophorus > Chaitophorus viminalis. The sequence continues at coordinate 74,124 of JAIPRK010001018.1, forward strand.
CTCGAAATCGTACAAAATGTAAATGTCATTGTGAATGCGTTTAAAAATACTACGCTTTAATTGTAATAAGAAACGTTACTACGAGCTATACTTGTATATACTATACTGCAGTTGGTAAACTGAATCCGTAAAAAAATATTATACTTCATTATGTACCACGAGTTTCTTCGTAATACAATAATTGATCATGATTACTAAGTTGTTAAAATACGGTATATTTTTTATTTTTTAATTATACAGTATTATTCAATGTATTTTCCATTTTTCATACGATATAAAATTAAATATAAAACATAGGCTTGATTACCTACTCAACCATTAACCATTTAAAAACGGAATCTTATTAATAGAAATTGTAGAAATTAAAAAGTTAAAATAAAATTTAATAATGTAATAACCAAAGGCTAATGATTATTAATCAATCAAATACCTAATAATAATTTCAATAAATATAAATCAAAATTGAAAATACTTTTGTTTTCTCGCGTAACATTTTTGTAATTTTGATTTCTGTACATAGGTAAATCATAAATATAAGATAATTTATGTTTAATAAATAATATTATAATATATAGACTATATTATAGATAGTATAGTATTATAAAATATTTATTTATAAAAAGTGTTAATACACATTGTAATATATACTATTGTACAAAATAATTCTATACATCCCGTATACTGTATAAAGTTTCTTGTATAATACGATATTATATATATTTTGTAATATACAAATTAACATCACTATCCGTGATGGTTTGAAGAGAAAATTTGATAAATAAAGTTAAATGACTTGCTCTTTGTTAACTGCAGTATTAAAATAAATAGTGGCTCAGAACAAATTACATTGTAATTTTTTTTAAAGATTCCATTTTGAAATGACCGATTTATTCTTACGTTTATAATTAAATTGAATTCGACTGCATAATACAAACAATTAGAAACGAAAACCAAACCTACAGTATAGGTATAGAAAATAGTTCCTCCATGGGGGGGGGGGCACTGTAGCGAAACAATATGCACTTCTGTAAACATAATCTACGGAATATGCAAAAATGTGCACGTTCAAATTTCAGATTTGATAATTTGATATGATGCAACGAGAAATGAATTTGTTTAGTACACTACTTAAAACAGCTTTATATTTTACAATCAAAACTTTATGCTGATGTTATAAATCCCAAACCCTGATAATTAATAACTAATATTATACTATTATAGTTTGTGCCTTGGTGGCGTATACGCGGACGGCATTTTTTCTGTCGAACAAATCGCATGCTTCATTCTTTCGGAGACAGGGACGATTCCACGTCCGTTGTAAGTTACCGCTAGATCACGCTGTACATTGGTGTAAAACGTTAAGTCAGTGTCCAAGTTAACGTCAAGTGCGCTTCTATATTATACATATACCGTTGTACCATTGCAAAACGACGAAAGTTTCAGTTTATTTTTATCGCATAAAAAACGATAATTATAGTAATAATAGATAATTATACTATAAAGTGAATGTCCATCTATATACGACTATGAATTATATTCTATGGAATTGTTAAATTTATACGCTTATTGTTTAGGTTCTAAAAGGTTTGACCTTTCGGAAAAACACTTATCTCGGTTGGCTAGATAATTTCACTTTCACTGTTATTATACAAACGATACGCGGAATACGAAAATCGTGTGATTAAAAGTAATTTATTTTATATAGGTTTGTAATTTTATTTTCATTATAAACACCTATTATTTTAAATTTTTTTTTCAGAAATAGGTCTTTTTAATAAAGAAAATTCTGATGACGTGACTTATTCCAAATAACGAAAAATAAATGAAAACAATATATATATATATATATTATATTGGTTTGTATAAATAATAAATAGTAACGAATCATACTTATTTATTCACACCAGACACCGGTGCACAGATTATTAGTATAATAATGAAAATAATCGCTTGACTCCATCAGGAAATATTTTATTATTTTTGAATAATTATGTACGACGAATTGAACAACCGCCCGTTTTGCACTGGTAACTTGTTTGATTCGATAATTAAATGACAATCAAACGACAACATAATTATGGGAAAGACGTAAAACAAAACAAAAATAGCATGTGGATGTAATTTATTAAGTACAAAAAAAAGAAAAAATCGAATCAATGGGAAATGTTATTAATATTTTCTACTGCGAATGGCCACTGAAACGACGATAAAGTTGATGATGGATTATGGCATTATGCATAACTCCTAGGAGTATAATTTAATCACCCTTGTAATCACTGGGTTTAATCATGGGCGGATTAAAACTCAAGCATAAGTGAGACCTATACTCAACCGATTGTAAGACACCGAGAGTTGTATAGTTTAATTTTTTTGAAATCTATTCGATTCGTGTTACTTAGTGCGACTCGAAGTAACTGGGATTGCTTTCATAGTTCATACAATATTATTTTTCGTTAACATCTTTTCGGCTTTGTAATTCGTTACTTTGTCGTTTTGTGCAATACACGCGCGTATTGTATATTTTATTATATAATTTGTTGCACGTCTATTTCTACAGAAGGGTTCACGATTTCTATACATATTTCGAGGCTATACATATGTAATGAGCTGCGTCACAATTTTTAATCCTTACAATCAACCATCTGATTGAAAAAAAAAAAAAATACAGTTATGAACTGTATATATATATTATGAGTGTATTCAACTTCATGACTCATCATCGCGTTGGTGACGAGAAGAGATTACCATGGACTAAACATAATGTAATGAATTAATGAACACTTAATAATATTATAACTGCATGACAATAAGATGTCGTGAAGTCTCTAGTTTTGTATTTAAAGAGAACTAGTTTGTTTTTTTTGTGATTACCAATGAGACCTAAAAATGACACTTGACCAGAAAAATTTTCTTTTATATGTTGTATAGCTAAACTATAGAAAAATACTGAATTGTTCGATTAAATGATACGAATTCCTAAATATATTTCTTGAGACTCATCATTTTAAATTTTGCCGATCGAGTAAAGTTTACCTTTCTTACGATTTATTGTTATACTTCTTATTCAATATTTCAATTTAAGTTTAACGGTGCATTAACATGTTCGACTCACATAATATTGCTTGCAGTTTTCAGTAAAGTCTACGATCAATGATTGTCGATTTTATGATGATATTACGAGTAATAATAATATATTAGGTAGTATAAATAATGTACATAACAGTCTTACATATTAGGTGTGTAGTGTGTACTGCACTTGTACTTATGGCAACCAAAGGTCAAGTTCTATCGCAATCAACATTGGTAAGTATACGTATGATTTTTGTGTCAAATCGTAGATAGCATTCAGTGGTATAAAGTGCGACCGTATGCAATATATTATAATATATGAATGGATCATGATTGTATTTATTAGTCTGCACCTGCGGTTGTTTGATCTTTTCCAGTGAAGTTTCAGGAGATAATATTTAATCGCATACTACGTAACAAAATATTGTTAGTGTTGTTGACTTTTTCACGCGAAACATTTGAATTTACAAAACTCATTAAATTTTGTGTATGTGTATGTGTGTGTGTGTGTGTGTGTGTGTGTGTGTGTGTGTGTGTGTGTGTTAGGTTGTAGGATTATATCACTTCAGGAATACATATGTATATTAATTAATCTTATTTGATTTGATTTGATCGTAATAGCGACTACGCATTTTTATATCTGAACTCGTTTGTTGTAAAATAGACACTATAAAATTGAACAAATCGTGTTAGCAAAAGGGTAAAAATCTTGGAATTCAATGGACTGAAGTTTAACTTTATATCGAATTTTGTGACAAATTTATCCACGTACCAGCAAGATGAAATTCTAATTATTGTGCATCATCGTGGTAATCTGAGTGGAGGTGGATTTTTGACTTTTGTACAAAACCAATATTGTTATGGTATGAAACAACGGTGGTGTACACGCACATCGTCACTATAATATGCAAATAAGACATAACAATACGATGTACAGCGACAAGGAAAAAATCAGGATAGCAGTGTTTAACCCATACGATCGGTAGTTAGATGTTTATAAATGGGGTGTGTCTTATCTATACGGGGATAAATATCAGAAATCGTATTAGCCGGCGGCGATCGTTAAAAATGTATTCTCTACCATTCTATAGCATGAATTGCACGCGTGTTGCGCAATTCTCTTTTCCGCCGGTGAAAGAAATTTGAAGAATAAAAAAACCAAAAGAATTAGCATATGTCGTAGCATAGCGACTCTTAAGCTGACGACAATTATACTTTTAAAATTGCCAGTAAATAATAAGTATATTTGTTCATTCCTAATTTTTCTCTGTTCATACCTACTGAACATAACAATTATTGATAAAATTTATAAAATTAAATATTCTAGACAATAATAAAAAAAAAAAAATATCATAGAAAATTAAAATAATAGTATTGTACATTCATTTATACATTATTACTCATTTTGTAATGTTCATTGTTATTATTATTATTATTTTGATTATAAAAAAAACTTATTTATATCAACCTAGAGTTTTTTAATTAGGAATTTCAACTAATTTCACTAGGCGCGGGCCCGAATCTTGAATTTTTTTTCACTCATCTTTTATTTACTATTATTATTAACGCTTATAAAGGATATATAAATGATATATAAATGAAAAAAAACTTAAATTGCAAAGGAATGTCAACATTATGTGATATTGAAATCATACGTAAGTTTTCCTGTATCATTTATCCGTGAATACGTTCATGCTGTAAGTAACTATATTTACTAATTCATTTCTCGTTATTTTAGAAATATAATTTCTAATTCTTGTTTTTTACTTTTGTCTCAATAGTTTTAGCATTTTTCATAAATTCAAATAACAAGAAGTGTAAAAAAAAATAACAACATAATACGAATAATTAAACATTCGACTTTCTTGAAGAATTATTATTATGCCCCGAACGAATCACATATTATTGTCAATTATCACTTATTACAAATGTTCCTAACTATTATTATTTTATACTCATCAATCATCTGTATATTAAGAAATACCTGTTGAAATTCAAACTAAAAACAATTAAATGATTAAAACCGCGATGAACTGCGCGTGAATTATTGATTACTGCAGATTCAGCTATAGTATATTATTATTATACAGTTGGTCGAAAGATTGATACCTACCTATAATAAAAATCAATAAGTGGCTGAATAGTATTTATAACATAATCATATTATTACTATCTAAGTAATAATATTTGTTATTAATTATCAATATTCGATTTAGTTTGTTCGATAAACAAATAGAGTTGTTGATTAGATATTTTTCTTTATCATAAGTTTTGTAGTGTGCTCGTTAAAAAAAGTGTTATTTTAAATGGATAATCCCACTTCTAAATGTGTTTCAAAGTTACCATCAAGTTACAAGCCGGTCAAATTAGACGCGAATAAGACTCACAGAAATAAATCAAATTATAATCGCTCGTTTTCCCATCAAAGAAATTGGGATATTCAAATGGAAAACAAATTGTTCGCGAAAAAGATTGAAGCCGTGAAAAGTAGATGCCCTGAACCTCTGAACATAAGTTACATAAGAAAATCCAGTGCAGCTAATAATCAGGCAATGAAAGCTAAAGAAATAAAAAGAGAAAACGAAAAGATAAACCTCAGAATAAAAAACGTTAAGGCCACAATTAGCAAACAGCAGTGAAGTAAAAAAAGATCAACTTAATTATAAACCTTAGAAAACTTTTAACTTGAAGAAAATAGATACTATTAAGATTTTATGTACCAAGGTTTAGAAAACATTTCACACCTAATAAAGAAAATAAATACAAATCTTTAAATGTTTAGAAAAAAGTTGTAATCGTTGTGTACTATGTGTTAGTCAACGATAACTTGTTTTGTCTATGTTTCGTGACGATATTTTTAAATGGTTTAGATCATGACTACACAATGTTTCCATTAAATATTTTTATCACAATTTTAAAAATAACCGGATGGGCCTCGTTCTGCTGTACAGTTGGGGGTGGAGTGCACCTAGTTCATAGGATAGGTCATTACAATGGATTTGTTAAATTTGAATGTTATACTAGATATCATTGCATACGAAAAACGATTCTGAACGGAGATGATATGTTGGTCTAGAATATGTATATTATATATATTATGTTATATTTAAATTGAAATATAATGCCAACATTTGCTTTTCAAACGTTTATAAAAAATAATTGTGCCAATAGACTTGAATAATTTTGAAATGACAATAATAACCACTTCTGTGGAATCTTCTATTACATTTTCAAATATTTTTTACCACCCAAAATTTTTACCCAAATGTAAAAGAAATCGAATATTTAAAATTCTTCTAAGTTGCTAGAAAATCAGTATAATATTTTAAAATAAATATGAATTAAAGAAAATGCCAATCTTAACAGTTGGTAAAAATTTCAAGTTTCTGCAACTTATACTTTTTGAATTATAACAAATATTTAAAATCGTTTGAGGATAAATCACTATTTTATGCAATTTCGTAAAAATTTAAATTTCAAACCGTCATTAAATTTTTTTCATAAAGTCCGGTAGAAATTTTTTTATAGATTTTTGAAGAGTAGCTTATAGATAATCTAGTGTTAAAATATTGAATCTTAAGTATAAACATAAAAAATTTTAAGAATTTTCAAGTACAAATAACTTGCAAATTATCGCGATTTTAACATATTTTACACAAATTTGAACTTTATGGTCTTATAAAAAATTTGAGAGAAACGATTTTCGAAATTTTTCAGTTACGATAAGCATAACTTATAATAAACCTTGTATTCAATTTTGTAGAGTTTTTGGACAGCAAAATAAATTTTATAGTTATTTCAAAAAGAAATTTAGAAAAATCGAAAACTCAAATTGTCTATAAATAAGTCAAAGTACTTTAAAAACTTAACCATGCATAGTAAAAACCAATATAAAGATTTGGTGAAAATTTCAAGTGTTTGCAGATTTTTGTTTTTCAGTTAGAGCATTTAAAAAAAAATGTATTTTGTCAAAACGTGGTTTTTACGTAATTCTTTTATCGTTTTTTCGACGCTTGAAAAAGTTTGATTTTTGACTTGCCCAAGTACCATCTAAATTCACTTTCCTTTCAGAAAAGTTGCTGTTTAAGAAAATCGAAACATTTTTACTGCCCCAAAACGTGCACAAAAAAAATAAAAATAAAAAACACATCATTGTAAAACCAGTAGATTTCATCACTCCGTTCAGAATCTAAAAGTGATATTAAAACGTTATTGCAATTTATTGTTGTTCAGACTTTAAAATTCTGATTTTTAAATATATTAGGAACATTAACATTATTCTAAGAATAGGTTCTTATATATATAAATAATATTGAATAGTTTTATTAGTTTGTATACTATTGTTTATTTATGTATATATTTTAAATATTTTATATATTAACATTTAACATCAACAATATTGAGTTAAAATTAAAATTCCAGTACGAGAAATGAACAAAATAATTGGGAGCAACTGACTAAGTTGGACAACACTAATATTATATTTCTATCATATAATTATACAAAATGTTTTCAACAGCTTTATTCAAACATGGGTCTCTGTTGTATATGATAAAGCACCTGTTTTGAACTTGATCTGCTTTGAACGATTTTAAATTTTTCCATGCGAGTTATGTCCGTCAAAATATATTTGATATTGAATGTAATATATTTATCATATTTACGATCAACTGTGACAACAACTATATCAACAAGACGATCACTATGTTACGTATTTTTATACTCTTGATCATATAATATAATTATTGTAACTTTAAGCGCATGAAAATGTGTATTCATATTTCATAAAATAATCATATTATTAAGTATATTAGTTATTTTTCAGTATTAAAAATTATTTTCAACTACGTTTTTACATTTCCAAGTCGTATTTTAGTAGTGATTACTGTTATTAGTAATAACTTTTTAATGCATTTACCGTAAGTTTTCAGTGCGTTATTTTTTCATGCCCTTATATATATTTTATACAATATACGTAACGTAAAATACTACGCACCGCGAGTGCACGGCTACAGTAAAGTCGGTCGTGTTAATAATGTTTCTTGCTCGTGCGGCCCAACTATTATACGTCGAACCTGAAACCTCGCTTCAAACACAAAACATGTTTGTTAATAACCGTATTTATACAACACGGTTAATTTGTACATATAAGTTAGAATATCGCAGTGTTAACTTGTTATCTTCCGCCGTATCGCGGTTGTGTATACGTACACGTGCATTTATACTATAATATTCCGTCCAGACTCGCATATTCACTCGGGTAGACGACTCATATTAATTATAACATACACGCGTACACACCGTACACGTATTTTATATTATTTGGATTGGATTTACCGCGATCGCGCGCAGATGCAAAACTGCACTATTCCATCGGTGGTGTGTGTGTGTGTGTGTGTGTGTGTGTGTGTGTGTGTGTGTGTGGGAGGGGGGCACGTAGGATAAGCGCATCGTAATATTATAATACGTCATGTTATATATGCGCACTTTACGGTTGTAAAATAGATGCACACACGTTTCTGAGGTATTTATATTTTTACATCGTTTCGTTCCTTGGTTTTGCATTTTTGTCACGACCGACCGAGCATCACTTTTTTTCATAATATACGGCGTTCTACACCAACCGTCTACGCTGCGAATTGAAACATTACATACAAGGCGATCACTGCGATATACGGACATAATATTTATTACAATACGTCTATATAGCAGGTACGTGGCGCTTTTCGCACAGGTAGTACATACGAGCGCTACATACAAAGCCTCCGCTTGGCTATGTACCCCCCAGTGGTGTTCTCATCATACGGTATCAACTCTCAACGTACACTATCGAGCAGATTTCGAAGAAATATAGATTATAATATAACAATTGATTTAACAACTGTTTACATTTTAAACTATTTTTTAATGGATATTATATTTTTTTTTTTCATAATCAGTAAATTATATTTTTATTTTTATTTTTTATTTACATTATACATACACAGTCAGACAGCCTATACAATTTAATGCACAATTAGCGTAGAAGATAAAAGACTATAAAAAACATGATACCACCCATTAGTGGCACTTAGCTTGGTACTATATAATATTATCTACTGAGGAGAAATTTTAAATGAATAAATTTAAATGGTCACGACACCATTTCCTTTTGAGTCTGCGTTGTAGATTTCCCGGAAGTGTGAAGGTATGTAACTCCTTTATTAGTGGGTTGGGGTGATTTTCTAGTTTGGCGAAAAACCGTTTGTAGAATAATTCCGCTTCTGCTATGAAAGGTAAATTATAATTTAGAGACTCATTGGCGCATGGTATACTCTCAACAAAATTTATGGGAACATATAACTGTATGTACCTAATGTTATTATGTATCGTTGTGTTGCACATATGCGTATGTTATGCAATCGGCTGGACGCACGGACACTACACGGCTACGTCTATTGCATGGCCAGCATAAAATAATATTATATTAAAAATATTATTATGCACCGCTGCCGGGTTAAACGTTTACAACTATTTTCGTCCGAGACCTCAGTGTTATTTCGACTTTATTTTACATGGTTGAACGTGAAGACATAATATTATTATATTGTTATAAATTATGATCGTATTTTTATTAATTTTTTTTGTATTTAAAGAAAATATATTCACAATTATTTATTATTACAGAAATGATCATAATTGTACAACATGAAAAACGTTTGTAAGAATACGAAAACAATGATAAAACCAACGTATAATATTTATTATGACTCGCCCAGCGAATGGTCGACGAATAATGTAAATATTAAACGCATGCGTATGCACACAACATATAAGGTAGGGGATGTGTATGGGGAATAGATCTCATCTTGAGCTTTTATTTTTTTATGTAAGTATTTTGCGATAGTCATAATGTTACTTTTAGGAATGTATTGTAGGATATTCAAATCCATCACCCCCAAAGTAATAGATGTATTTCCGATTTCTGGGGGTGGACGGGTCGACAAGCAAGAGCTGTGGATTACAATGTTGATGTTGCCGAGTACAATATCGAGTTACTATAGGTATATAAATATAAGTACACTAACAATCCTGGGCTTTTGCGTCCGCGTTCAAAATGTATACGCCCGCGAGAGAGTTATTATTGTTTTCGACGGTCGGTTTACGCGAACGACCCTAAAAGTCTAATCGACGTTTATAATAACATAGTTGGCCGTGTATATAATGTATTTATTACTTGTTATAACTATTATGGGTACTGCGGGTTACAGTGAAATGAAAATTGCACTCGGTCAGCGTGACCGTGTGTATATGGTTATGCGTGTCCCTATGTATAATACATTACAGTATAATCAGTGCTGGGTTTGGAAAAATTAAAGTAGAGGCAGTCTGTTCACTTATAAAAAAAGGAGCGTCTCCGTCACTTTTTATACATTGTTGTAAGGCAGTGGTCTTCAACCTTTTTGAACTCATGACCCACTTTTTTAGGCCTACATTTTTTGTGACCCACGTAAGCTTTATAAAAAAGCTAAAATTGTTTAATGTGTTATAGTCGTACTATTACAACTGAATAAATAAAAATTACATTTGAGGTCTATTTTTTTTTGACGTTTTCAAATTTGTTATAGTAGAAAACGCCTTTTCACATAAATAAGTCGTTAGAAATATTAATAAAATTGAGATGACTTTAATTGATTTTAAAAATTTAATTTTTACTTTAATAAGAGGACTTATCGCGACCCAATTTTAAAGCTTATGTGACCTAAAAATGGGTCGTAACCCACCGGTTGAAGACCACTGTTGTAAAGTATCCCCCCTCCATACACCTCCATCCATATAATAGGATATTTGTGGTGTGTGCTTCAATCTGAACAGGCTTCTCGAATATCGTCGTTAATTTTAAACTATTAATTAAATTCATTTAACACTATTTCACTATTGAAGTAGTATAGTATAAAAATTAAATATTAATAAAATATTTTGTTTGAATATTGTTTATTATTATTAATTAGCAAAATTTATAGAAATAAAATTTGGATATTAATAAAAATTAAAATATTTTATAAACGTCGGTATAATAAAACTAATTTAGATGGGTAATATTTATTTAACATGGAATATTGCCATCATCGGTGATGCCTGCTAGTGCAGTATGATCCGAAACGCCATTTTGGTATTTTACCAAAGATAATAAAATTCATTATTAAAATGATTTGAAGAAAATCCCTGGTTCTATCAGTATTATTTTTTATTTAAAGTGTATATTATTACATATTTATTGGCTTTATACAGCGTAACGATGATTAAAAATATGGAAATTTATCCATTACAGTGTTTGTAGGAAAAATTGATTTTCCATATTACGGCATTACTATCAATATTATAAAAGATGATTACCCCACCGGTCACCACCCACCCATAATTTTGACCGTGGCAAAGCTTCGGTCTTCTGCATGTTCAAGCCGCCTCTGGCCAAAAAACTATAGTTTACGCACGTAATGTTACACGCCTAGGCTAAAAAATCCATATAGTATAGTTTTTTGGTCCGGGCGTGTAATAACGTTACAATGTAAACCGCTTTGACAGCCTTATAACACTTTGTCGAGTTGTCAATTCACAATATTGTACGTTACGTACTACGTATCAGGTGTCTACGTACATGTCCCTCGCCACTAAAAATAATTTCAGAAAATTATTTTGTAGATCATTTTTACTGCTCCAAAAGGTGTCGTCGGACACACAACAACAAAAAATAATAATTCATCATTGCAAAATCAATACGTTCATCACTCCGTTCAGAATATAAACCCTTGATACAGATTTTTTAATAAATATACGTATAGAAAAAAACCTATTTATTTATATGTGGTAAATAGAGGGAAAAAATGCCAAAAATTTTGTGCCGTGACCAGGATTCGAACCTGGGTTATTGCGGCCACAACGCAAGGTCCTAACCACTAGACGATCACGGCTGGTGATTATTTATGAAGATTTCACAATATTTAACTAAATCATACCTTTTCTAGAATAATGAAGTTTGGCATATTTTCAATTTTAAAACATCAATCTTAAAACTAGAATTGATTAATTTTTTTTCTTTTTCCCCAAAAAATGAATGCTTTTGAAATTTGACTCGTTTACATGTACAATATACAAGGGTAGTATATAGGTACCGGTATAGAACTCATAACGGTAAAACCGGACGTGATATGATTACATAGGATTATAAGAGTACCTAGGGCATTTGGAGGGAGGGGTCAGGGGATAAAACTACCTATAAGGGGGTAGACCCCTGTCCCATACATTTATTTTCTTGATTATTTAAGTAGGTATTTATCACAAATAATATTATTTACTCTTGTGTTTTTGTCCTTTACGGATGTTTAAAAATAGGTAGGTTCTAATTCTTAGGTAGGTAGGTACATACATCATAAATTTTGAGTGTTTGACAGAACTGCCCCATAACTACGCTGTTTACAAAAAGTAAATGTTTTATTATTATCTTATTTATCTGTCGTGATTGAACTAGGTAAATGCTTACATTAGGTAGTAAATTAGTTACATAGGTACCATACAAATTAGTTACGTACCTACCTACCTTGTTACATTATAACCTTATTCATTATTACTTAATACTAGTTTATAATTAAAAATGTGTTAATTTTTTTGCTGTAGAGTAATAATTACTACCTATAATTATATACCTATTCCATTTCCCTCATAGGAAATATCCTAAATATGTCACCGTCTCACCGATCTACAAATTCCAAAAATGAATTTTCAATTATTTTAATTTATTTTCAAACTATTGGCGTTGGTTTCAAATGGATCAGTTAACTTGGTGGGGCTAACTCCATCGACATAAATGTCATTATCGCGATATGCAACAGCCAGTAATACATAATTCCAACATTCCAACACTATTATAGCATTTTATAGCCTATGGCGTAGGAAGTTATCCATTAGCGCTCAGTGGAGGATTTAAGGGAGGAGCCACATTGGTCTGTTTCCCATGGCCCATCAGATGTGTTAGCAAATGGTGTGACTTAAAACTTATGTGAGGATTCAGTTTTAAAATTAAAATTCAGATTTCTGAAAAAATGTACTTCCTTGGGTGTACATTTATCGTACATTATTAATAATACAGTAAAACCTCTCTATAATGGAATCGTTTGGGACCAAATATTTTTCCGTCTTAGAGTTAGAGAGGTCAATTTCATATATTATTTGCACCGGAACTATTGACATTTATTGACCGTTATATTTGTAAGAAGGATTCCGTTTAATAGAGGATCCGTTATAGAGATGTTTTATTGTATATTTATTAAAGTACAATTATTCCGCGCCCCTTCGCAGTTTGTACCCCTGGCATATTTAGGCACGCAATCCGCTGCTCTTGCTACGCCACTGATTTCTGCTCATAGGTGCGTATTATATTATTATTTAGCAGGTATATGAACTACCGGAATCGTTTCCCAACGGAATAACTGTAATATTTGTAAGTAAGTACTTGTTATTATTACGACGTCGATCGAGACAGCGAATATTCGCGACGCGTCCTCGTATCGCGATGAATAATTAATGCCGGTATAGGTACAACGGTCGAATGATAATATTTTATTACAATATATATATAAATGTATATGTAATATTATAATATTATTATTGTAGTCGTAGTAGGCGCCCGGAGTACGGAGATATTGTTTGTGTTGTGCGCAGATCGCCTATGGCCGCGGGGTAAACTGCAGCACGTACCTATATACTAATATGTAAAATCCCGGTGACTTTGGCTGCGGCGAACTACTACGTAGTAGGTAGTATAATAATTAAACGTTGTTAAGAGACTACGACGACGGACCGGAAGATTTCCAGAAGTTATACACGTACAGCAATAATATTATACGCTTTCGCCTCGCGGGCAACATGCGATTTCGCGGTTATCGTCCGTCGGCAGTAAACCATCTCCAGTCGGCGTAAATTACGACGAAATTTTTATTGTTTTTAAAAATAAATAATTTTTTTACATAATAAAATGTACTGATCTTGTAATTTTATTTATTCTCCTGGCATGATTTTTTGATTGGCACGATCGAGAGGGGGGGGGGCGGTGCACATAAACACGCCTATGATAATGTATGTAATATCATAATATATATAGAGTGCGTATACGTATGTTATCTCGTAATACGAAAATTACGAAGACTCGTACACAATTATATGCGCGGAGACAACTTAAGGGATAATTGAACGGCGTGCATGTATTGTAATGTATAGGTAGGTACCCAAAGCTCGCAGTATATACCGATGTGCGTTATGTATACATAGGATTTTCCAAAACATATAAAAGCAAGAGATGATGGGGGATGGCGCTTTTTCGACGAACATGCAGTGCACCTCGAGCCCATATCTAGTCAATATTAGTAGTAGGTAAGTTGGGTCCCGGGCAAAAAGAAGGTAGTAGGTTAAATCCAAGATGTATATATTTTTTTTTTAAATATCTATAATAATTTTTATTAGAAGTCAATTTTAATATAATTGAGTTTTTTATTACATTTTCGGTAAAAACTTAAAAGATACGAATTGAACAAATTAGTTATTTAAAATGAACGTGATTCGTGTAAAATAGGGATCGCCGCTGGGGTTTGCTGTCTGGGTCGGTCATCGTTGAACTATTTATATAGATACATAAATAATAAATACGAGTACACATCCATCCATTATTATTATTAACAAAATAAAATAAAAATAAAACTCGAGTTGTTGTACATATGATAACGTTCATATACATATAGTTTCATACTATTTATAGTTCCAGGTGCAGGCCTGCAGAGTCAAGAAAATAATCATTATGTATGATAGGTATTAATGAACACGTCATAGTGTAATGGAAAATAATGTATAATGTTTCATAATATAAAGTATCATAGACTACGACATACCCCTCAACAACATTTCTGAGAGTAGCTGTCTTCTCTTGTCACTATACGGATTGTGTAGTGTAAACTGTAAATACCTTTGGAGGGAACCTTTGAACTATAATGAAATTGATGATTCGAATAACTAAAACTTGTCTTTGTCCCTGTACCCAAGTATCTAAACATATATTATGAGCAGTCTTCAAAGGCGTATAATATGTGAATAGATTATTAATGGATCAATTGGGTTCAACCATTAAAATATTACCTTTTGAATAGTAAAAATTATACCATATCGTGGAGAAAGTTAATTTTTGTATTCCATAGTATAGGGGACGGTTGACCTCCCCTATACTATTTTTATATTATCCTCTTCTTGACAGTTACACTGATTATTCGATTAATTGTTGAATAACAAAATAGAAACTACAACATAGTAGCGGTCGAAAAGGTCGAGGAAAAAAAAATAGATAATTCGTGCCTAAAGCAATTTATAATTATTTTTATAACGTTGACCTGATCCATACGTGGACATAATTAAATTCATAATACAGCAAATCGTCAATCCACTGTAAACGATCAAAGGCATTTTAGTGATTTTACTATGTAATATGAATTATCATATAAAATAAAATGCAACCTAAGGGTGGACCCGAAGGACGATCTCCCTACCCTCTACCGTTCTCAAATAAAACCGCCATAGGGTTTTTTTAGACGTCCCAGTCACCGTATAATATATATTTATTTATTTTTAATCTAGAATTAAATGTGTAATTAATTAAAATATGAATTCTGAGACATGATATTATATATAGACCGCACCGAACGTGTCCTTTGAATCTAAAAAATCTTCTCCTCCCCGTTACATTGGTATGGATCCTGTTGCAGCCTCGCGGGATCTCGCCGATGCTTATTGTAGTTTTCGGAACAATCAGCGTTCGTATCGAATACTGTAATAATTACTATTTACTGCCGTATGCGCTTTACTGCAAAACGTTCGCGTATCGCTTATTAGCTGATATATTATTATATGATTTGATACATCATTTGATACATGTAGTACGCAGCTAGGACTTGTAACGACCGACAACGGTAGTAAGTAACTCCAACGTTTGTGCGACCCAAAGCTAAAATAATCGTCGAATAATATAAATATTTATTTTACGATTCGGGCCGGTGCAATTACGTTTATGCGAGTATAGGATAATATATATAGGTAGGTACACCGCCACACCGGTATATTATAGACAATAAAATGTATACACGTACGGGGTTTTCTAGGTATAGCGATCACGTGTAATCATTAACGTAATGGTTTTAATTGAGAAAGCAAATGCATATATTAATAACATCATATGTCAAACAATACAACTAAATATCATCTATATAAAACGATAATGGAAATCAAACACTCGACTGTGGATGTTCGATGTGTACATCATTTTGAATATTAGAACGTGTAAGTACTATAATATGGTTATAACGTAATGTGACTATTATTGAACAAAAAAAAAAAAAAAAAATAAAAAAAATAAATGTAACATTGATAGAATATAGGTATATTATATGGATCCCGTATTAGTTGTGCATATAGCGATCGACGGCTGGCCCATCATGTTGATACGCGCGATGGTCGTCGATCTCCATCCGCCGCAGCTGTTCAAGACGTAGACATCCGTTCGCACATCGCGATCCGCTGGGCTTCGTTCTGTGAAAACGACAAAACAAACGAAAGGCATAAATCGACAATAAGCCCAGTGGTGAATTCGGAATTGTTTTTAGGGGGGGGGGCACTCATTGTCTAAAATTTTATCAAATACACTACTAAAAAAAAAAAAGAACGGATGGGCCTCGCTTTGCTGTACAGTTGGGGGTGAAGTGCACCTCGTTTATAGGATAGGTCACAATGGATTTGTTAAATTTGAATGCAATGATAGATATCATTGTATATGAATAACGATTCTGAACGGAGTTAATTTGGTTGTCTAAAATGTGTATATAATAATATAGTATTTTATATTTAAATTGAATTATAATGCAATTTCTTAAAAATTTAAATTTCGAATAGTCATAAAATTTTTTCTTTTAAGTCCGGTAGAAATTTTTTTTATATATTTTTGAAGATTAGCTTATGAACAACCTAATGTTAAAATTTTGAACCTTAAGTATAAACGGAAGAAATTTTATGAATTTTCAACTACAAAATAACTTGCAAATTATCGTGATTTTAACATATTTTATACAAATTTGAACTTTATGGGCTTATAAAAAAATTTTGAGTGAAACCATCTCTGATATTTTTTAGCTACAATTAATGAAACTTATTATAAGTTTGGTATTAAATGTTCAAGAGTTTTCGGTCAGCCAATTAAATTTTATAGATGTTTAAAAAAAAAATTTTTAAAAAAATCGAAAATTTAAATTTTCTATAAATAAGTCAAAATATGTCAAAACGCCAATATAAAAATTTGGTGAAAATTTCATGTTGTTGTGGTTTTTCGTTTTTGAGTTAGAGCATTTTAAAAAAATGTATTTTGTAAAAACGTGATTGTGTGTAAAATTTCCCGGTTTTTTTAAAATTTTTTTATCGTTTTTTCGATGTTCTTAAAAAGTATTGAAAAATTTAAATTTTTGACTAACCCGAGTTACCATCTGCATTCACTTTATTTTCAGAAAAGTTGCTGTTTAAGAAAATCGAAGCATTTTTACTGCCTCAAAACGTGATGACAGACACAAAAATAAAAAAAATAAAATAAAAAACACACATCATTGTAAAACCAATAAATTCCATCACTCCGTTCAGAATCTAAAAATTAACGGAATATTTAATGTTTTTAATGCAAATAATTTATTCATATTTTTAGTAGTCAGTCATTAAGTAAGTTGCACATATGTACATAATAGTTAATAGTCATTTAATAATAAAATCAGATATTGTGGAGCAAAAAAAATTATAAGTAAATTAGTATAGGACACAGGTATTATATATATGTTCATGTATAGGAATAAAGAAAATAAATCTTTAAAAAACTAGAAAATACGGCCATTGAGCCTTGAGGTGAGGGGACACATCCATCTCCCGTATAATCCACTGAATAAACGTTTCTATACGTATCTTTTACCGAAATAACGACAAGTGTTGTTTTTTCTATACATTATATAATATATTTATATCGGTACAACGTAAAGTCATCTAAAATATTATCCTTACGGCTTTTCACGGATCGAACACAAAATATGATAGTCAAACCATCAAGTAAAAGAGATGGAGACAGGGTTGAGAGAGAGTGTATAACTTAATTATTTTGTAGGTATATACCAGTGTTCCTAGTATGTACAACAACGTTTATATATAACGGTAGTAGGAAATGTTATTGTTGCTCGCTTGTCGCACGATATTGCACCTCTACTATCTATAGTACGCACGCCATTGTAGTTGACGGGAAAAATTTGAAAAATTGGGCAAAATTAGGTTTTGGTATCCCTGGATACGGAAAAAATGAGTAAAAGTCCTTTATAAAAGCTAATTTTTTTTTTTTACGATTTATGAGAGAAAAAATACAAAACCTCTTACATATCGGACTACTTTTTAACGTTTTTAAATTACTCCCTATGTATATTCAAAAATATAATCGAAATTCACATTGAAGATAATATGATTGCAGTGTGTGTAAATACAGTATCGCAGGAATAACAAAATTTTTATTATTATACTACCATGTAGATTACCATGAATCTTGGCTATCATAAGAATTTGTTATGTAAAGCTGTTTTTAATAAATGTTTTTTTTTATGTCTACAAGGAAAATTCCTTTAAAATATTCTATGTAACATAGGCAATAATAATTTAAAAATATAAACATTTTAACTATTGTTTTAGTTTCTCGAATATTTGATGAAAATGTTCTAATTAGATTGAATAAATGGTTAATTTATAAAAAGAGTTTTTTTTTAACTGAAAAATAGAGTTTTTTGCACATTTATACCGAGTAGTTATAGTGCTATAGTAGTCAACTAATTTTGAAAAATGCGCTCTCAAGTGTCGTAATATTATTTTACTGATGTATTGAAATATTATATATCGGGCTATGTATTCATATGTTTTATTCGCATAACAAAAAGTCGGTCTATCGTTATAGCGGTTTTTACGATAATTATTATTAATGATTATTATTGTTCTTATCGTATTCGTATACAAAACTGCACATTTTCGGGCTTTCAGGCTTCCGGGACTAGATTTTATAAAGGGGAGGGTAGCCGGCAGGGGGAGCCTTTAAAAATGAAGACCTCACGTAATGAGATTTTTTTATACCTCCCAAAGTCCAAACACATTATAGGAAAAATTAAAATTTATTATACAAATAAAATCGCAAATTTAATAAAAATAATTAATCAAATATAATATAATATAATAATAGCCTAGGAGACTTGTTGAAGTTCTACAAAGTTAAACATAAAAAACTCATGAAAATTGTTCTCATTTTTTTAACTGCAAAAATAGTTATTTCAAGGAAAATTGTTTTCGACAATTACAATGTTACCTTTTTTTTATTACTATATAATATTTTCTGGAGATTAATTATTTTTGTTGAGATAATGCACGAATATTTCATTTAAATCACGTAATGGCAACTTAGCTAAAATCTTTAATTAATAACTTAATTAAAACGTTTCATGAAGCAGATTAAAATGGAAAAATATTTACGTATAATATAATACTATTACTATAATATCTCAATGTGTATGGGGCGGCGGTGTTACAAGCATTTGTTTGTTTTCGTCAAACCATAATGAAATAATTATTATTTGAAAAACGCGAACACGTATAATATGAATAATAATGTTTAATTTAATACATTTTTTTTTTCTAAATTTTTCAGTTATTATTGCGTTGGATTATTTTTATTCAGACAGTAGTTAAAAACGTAAAAATATTAATTATATTATAAATATTTTGCTGTGCTTTTGGTGCGCCAATTATTTTTTAGTTTTACTTATGACGACCGGTATGAATTTTATAATAGTGTATTCCAGAATGTTTCCCAAATGTAAGGTTTTAAAAATTAGTTTTTTTTCTATTGTCTTACCTTTTATGATACCGATTAATCTAATGGTCTAAGAAGTATACTGATATTTGATATAAATATAAGTAGTATATTTTAGTGTTCCTCGAGCGAATCAAATTTTTTTAGCTATATAAAATAATTTGCGCACCATAAACACTGATCACATAAAGTGGCACAGACTGTGAGAGTTAAATCTTTTGTGAACGATTAAATCGATAATATAAACATAAATATAATGGTAAATGGACATAGTTCAATTACAATAAAATGGAGAGTTTTGAAAAGCGCAGAGAGATAGAAAAGTAAATAAGATGAGGCTCTATGGGCGAACACATTTAATAAATTTGTAATATGATATAATTATTTTGATATTGATCATTTTCTACACATAAATTGATCTATTCTATATATTTAGATTTGGAAATTTTAAGCTGACTCTGGACTCTGGTACACTCATATATAATATAATATGTACCTACGTTCACGATAATAATTAATACCCTCTATTGTGTATATATTTATATATTAATATATATATCATGTTTAGTTTTGCAACACTCGTACTCCTATATACACATATTTTATTTATTTATTTATTTTTATTCGAAATCAAAAAGATTACTGGGCCTCACTGAGAAAAGTCGTGTGGAGGCCCAGGGTTATCAGTTTACAATATTATTCTAAATAAAATATTACATATCTAAAATATAACATGAGAGCTATAAGACAAAATGAAATAAGTACAAATATAATAATATTATATGATATTGAATTATAAAATAGGAATTGAATGGTTATAATATTTTAAATTTTACTTGCATTATATTCATATTGGAGCCAATGGGAAATATGTTTTTTAAAAGCAGGTAAAGGCATATTAGCTATATGGATAGGCATTAAATTATATATCTAAGTTCCCAAGAAATGGTATACTTTACGGCATCCGGTTTTTTTTGGCCAATCTAAAGAAAAGTTATTAGCTGCGTGTCTAGTATTAACTTCATGGCTAATAGGAGATAATTGGTTATGCTTTTTTAAATATATAGTAATAATTTTTATGTATAAATTGTTTATATTAGGAACGTTAAATATATGCACAATATATATACACATGTATATGGGTACTATGAATTGTACATATATACCAAAACCAAGGCTCTACAAGATTCTACTATCTTGATCGAGTTTTCGAAAGATAAGAGGATAAGTACCTAAATAGAGGTCGAGGACATGCACCTTTATAGTTGAACAGGGATAAAGTGGATCCCGGAAAAGTATTTCCTAGGAAACGCAAGCACTATGCCGAGGAAGTGTACAGTCGATTCGATGGTGCAGCGAAGAGGTGGGGTGAAGCATGATATACATGAGTCGAAGGGATACGAAAGAAATTGTTTCCTAATCAGTTGAAAAAGAGTAGATACATTTTTATGTTTTATCGGCAGTTTTATTTTTATTTCCAAAGGTGCGGTCAATGGAAATACCTACTTAAATACCAATACCTAGATTTCATTTGAATTTGCTCCTAAAGAGGATCGAAAGAAGTGACAAAACAAGCGACTTTTCTACGTAAATATATAATTAGTAAAATAATTTTAATAATAAGCCGGGTATGAGACTTAAAAGCACCGTTATTATTTTCGCTCAATGTTTATTATTATATGTTCACCAAAAAAAAAAAAACAACACCTCTAAATTTGGAGGGTATATTTAACTATTTTAACGGGAAATACCTTTACAGCTATAATTCATAGAAATTATGCATGGTCAAAACAACGTTTACCGGGTCAACTATGCAGTAGTAAATAATATATAATAGTTCTACCTGGACCAGTTTGTAGATGTAAATGAGCGTATCCATTGACTTGCACTCGTCCGTGGCCTGCACGGATGCCGGCGCGTTCCTCTTGCCCTGGCCCCACGTTGGCGTGAAGTTAACCTGAGCGGTGACGATGCACGCGCACAACATGAACACGGCTAACAGCAACAGGGTTCGCATGATGATGGTGGCGAGTGGGTTCCTCGACGGTTTACGGTTTGGGGTAGCGAAACCGCGTGACTTCCGTCGGACAGTGGTATCAGTAGCGATCTGTTGCAGTGGACCTAACACAAGTCTTATTTAATATATTATATTAATAGTATTTATTCGTGTGTGTTGTGTGTGTGTGCGTGCGTCAATGTAATGGTATAGCGTTTCTCAAACTGTGGGTCGCGAACAATATTTTGAATCATATATAGATTCCATGGCATTTATGTTAAAATATAATATATACTTCTATTATTATAGAAATATAGTATTAACAATTACGATGGGTTTTAAAATTATAATTCGCATAATATAGGCCGTAATAAGTCGTATGTTTATTTTACCTAACCACTTAACTACTAATTACTTTTTGAAAAGTCAAATCATGTGGGTCCCGAAGGGATTTTCTGAGTAAAAATTGGGTCGTGATCCTAAAAAGATTGAGAACTAGTGGGGTGCACTATATTATGTACTGTACTGAACGCGAAAAGCCTCGATGAATGAGGTTAAGACATAATGATATCGTCCACTGCACGATTGAATAAAGAAAAAATAGAATATTGTTCAATGTTATAATACTATACGTATTTGTCCGCGTACTTTGTACGTATAGTGCGTGTAGAGTAAAGCTGCAGCGCGACCGGACGGATGTGTTCTCTGATGTACGATGTAAACGCGTAGAACTTGCACGGCGATCCACAGGTGGTGGTCGGCTAGTTGCGGCGATGGTGGCGTACAGTGGTTAGTGGCGTGACCGCGTAAAAGTCGAGTCAGTCACAAGTGATGGCCAACGCTCGCAAAGTGCCCGTCTTATATACCCCCTCAACGCCTACATCCCCCAAAGAAACCTAACGACGACGTAAACGCACCCTTGCCCGCGCTATATTAATATACGTCATACACATGATATACACAGTATACATTATATTAATATGATATATAAATTAATACATGTGTTCGTTTATCGTTAATAAACTGCAACACATCACAGCATATGCACGCGAGATCTAAATCACTAGTCTTTCATACGATTTTAAATTGAATTCAAACTCTAAACATTTATGTTAAATATCGTTTATTCTAATTCCAACTTAAATAAAATATAACATTTTTATTAAAAGATTGAATTTTAAATATGAATAAAATTATTTCAGCTGTATTTATATGTCTTCAACTTTTAATTTATTTTAATATATTGCTATATCATACAATAGTATTTGTCATCTAATACACAGCTTCTTTTCGCTACCTATAGTGAATTATTCATGTGTGTGGGTGTGTATAGAACGAATTATTATTATTTTCAAAAACAAATTTTTTGAGAAAATTCAAAAATACTAAATAATTCCAGACATTTTTTTCTTACGCAAAAATATGATAATGTACGCATTATAAATAAGTATAAATACCAGAAATATCTACTTATAACTACAGTAATTATAATTGTGCATTCGTTTATATACGATTGCTTAAAAATAATTATGCTTTATTTTACTAATGTGATTAACTCCTGATATTGCAGCAATGCAGCTCACTGATGGTTTAAATATAATATAAGATTTTATCACATCAATTAGTGATGAAATTGATAATACGTGTACAAGAAGCAAATATTGCATAGAAATAGAAGGCAGATAATCTTAAGTTTTTAATTGGACATTTTTGTTTCGGAAAGAATTGAAAGAGTATAGACACAATATGTGGCGAGGATAAGCTACAAGAAAGTCCCAACACTTCCTTACATCTAAATACTTGCAGAAGGTGAAGATCAAATTGAGTATCAAAGTATATTTAAATAAAATACGATAAGCTTATTCACTCCGTTTCGCGGGCATGTGTAGATATGTTTAATATAACAATATTATGTATAAAAGTAAAAGAAATCCAATTGTAAAGACTAAAAGGTATCCAATACATAAGAAGAAAAAAAATCATTGTTGAAAATTCGGACAGTGTTGGAAGTGATTTGAATGGCTCAATGATTATCAATGGCCGTTAATACAGCCCAATGAATGTGATTTTATTTTTGAAAACTAATTAAAAGTAAAACATAAAATAATAAATAATATGAAATTGTGAAAATACTAACGAATATTATTCATGACTTCATAAGTCATGAGTATATAGTTGTTGTGGACTTATGGTTCGTTATAAAAAGAAGTCCGTGTACAGTATCGCCTTGTACTTTTGAACATGTGTACAAATATATTATGAAGTGATGAAATTAATTCGTATATTTTGATTTTGGAAAATTTGTTCACAAATATTCTACGGAAATTGATTCGTTCAAGATGATGTACTGCTGAGTTAAAAATGTACGTTTTGTTTACCAGTGTGTTAAATATTTCCGCACAGAATGTTATTTGTAATGACGCAATGATAAATAACGTGCATTGTGCGATATGCAGACCATAATAATTGATATTTACGTTTATAGTATCCGCGGGTAATCTGTACCATAAGGAGAATGAGCACAGAACAATGAGAAATTAAGTAAAGGTACTGCGTCAAGTAACGATTTTTGAATTGGTATTATGCTAAAAAAGTGTGTTGTGTGAACGATATCCGTGGTACAGTACAAAAACTTTGTGTGTAACCATATCGCCAAAACATTACCTTTACCGTGATCCCTCCGATTTTCAACTGTAATTTATTATATCCGTAAATGTGTTGGGGGGTCTAAGTGGTCTTTAATCCCCCTAAAATTAAACGAAGACCTTTCGGAACACTTCTAGTCCTGAGCCCCTAGTACGTTTAAACGTAAGAATAAGATGGTTTTTTTTTTAAATTGTTTGATTAAAAATGTATCTATGAATATTTTGATAAATTCGTCCCATTAAAATATGGTTAAAAATAGTTTTAAGCGATAAGATGGTAGATGACGAGCAAATTCTCCCCACACAAGTTGTATATTATCCGTAGCAATGCTATTACGATGACGTATAACATACACACACAGTGTATATATGTGAAATAAAAACGCAATTTGTTTTATGTACTTACGTTACGGAGTTACGGAGCAACACCGCATATTATTTCTTGTTCGCGGTTGCTATTGCGAGGAAGATTCAGATTCGAATCATAAAGAAGTTTCAGTTATAGATGTATTCAGTTGTAGAGTTAAAGTACGATAAAACGATTTACATTAAAAGGTCAAAATACATTGTAGGTAAAATTATATGATTATCACTGAACATTAGAACATTTTTTAGGGCACTATTTGGGGAAATTGAAGTGTTAATGTTTAATTTATTTTTTCGTGCTTAGCTCAGTGGAATATCTTGTCATTCAGAAACGTACGTTTGAGTATTTTATATTGTTGAAAGATTTTTTGTTGCAAAATTGTACTGAGCGTAGGCCATAGACTTCTTAAAAAAAAATTAGCACCCAAAAATATAAATATTATAATATATATATATGTATATGTGATCAGTAGTCTGAATCACGTTTCTTTTTTTTCCGCAAACCGTACAACGCGATGATATTAATAATTTAAAATACACTTATATCTTTTGAACGAATTCTTGAATTATGTATAAATCAAATGAATTGAAAATAATACTGCGAAATGAGTAATGACTAATTAATAAATACTATACGCACAGTGTTATCAAACAAGATATGAATGTTAAACTTATAAGACAGATATTCTACTTAGATATTATTAGAAAAATATTACTGTACCTATACGGCTATACCTACAGTCTACACGCTACAAATCTGAAACCTATGCATTAAACGAAACTATCGTTAATCTACATGAGAAATGCGTGATAATAGGAATTTTAAAACTTTCTGATTACACATGGTACATTTTATCACGTATACATATACTTAGATTAGTTTTCTAGTTTTTACAAAATAATTACCGATACCAAGTGGTGTATGTTGGGCTTATATTGAAAAAATTTGTTTGGACCCAATGACTTGGGTGCAATACGTGCACAATTCAAATGTTCATTTTTCAGTAAAAATAAATGGTATACGTTAATATCTAGATTTTTTTATACTAAATGTATTGGCAAAGGTTCGAGGGCTACTGATGGTAGAAGGTTACTCTATCTCTATATTATACTTATAATGTACTATAATATATCAGCAAAGCTGAAGCCAGCCGTATGGACTCTGCGACAGTTTTTGCTTGCAGGCTGAATTTCTGGTGTGTATACCGATCGTGTAAGAGTAGAATTGGCTCATCTTCTGTATTTAGGTTTTGTGGCACCAGTTGGGTTTGAGCGGTTTCATGGCGGTCAACGTGTCAAAGGGAAAAATAATTTTTAATCTTGTTCATGATACTAAAATATTAATTTTTTTAAATATATTTTAAGTAAGAAAATGTTTAATTAACTCTTGTTTAATTGACAAAAGTAATAAAATACCGCGGATATTGTCGCGCCGCGGTTGCAATCCACCCCATGAAACACGTAAAACCTGTAACTCGCCGGGACGATTGCACAGGAGACAGACCACAACTACCAAGTCCGAAGGCTCTGAAACTTAGTTTCGGAGTAAATTATTATCGCAGTATGGTTCCCATTACTCGAAGGTAATGGGAACCATACCTATACCTTTACTTTTGCCGCACCGATACGATCGACGGAATTGGACCTAGCTGGCACTATAAAAGGATCATTATAACTATATATATATATATATAAGTTATAACTTAATTTTTTCCTAAATGTATTAATAAATAAATAAATAAATAAATAAATATATATATATATATATATATATATATTAAAGTTGCAAATGGAGTTGATTATATATTGCAACATTCGCAACATTTTCATTTTTGTAGTGAAACACTTTGCTCACTTAGAGATCTAAGTTTACGTTAACTCGTGTAAAATTTCATTGTCGAATTATAAAATCACAAGACTACAAGAGCTCACAATATTGTTTTATACAGAGTAAAGTACTACCATATCCACAATTTTTTCAACCTTTAGGGTATATCCCCTTTTTTTCTACCAAATATATGACAAAAGTCCCAGTAGAATTCTCTACTTTTGTCCAAGTAGTAAATTATGGGATGTGATTAATGCTTGCAGATGAGAATAACCTAACTGTGCTGCACCTGTGGTATAAGTCTGCACGTACCTACAAATAACTGAAATTTATAAAAAGTACACCAGGTGCAGGTTGTTTTCGTTCATCCTCATCAATTTTTCGTTGTAACAATCCATAAACATATTATTAAATTATGTAATATACTAATATGACATTTAAAATGTAATCATAAAGTCTTATGTTTTAGTTCACAACTCGTATCCGCACGAAAAATGGGAATAAGAAGATTATATTATATGAAACAATTTTTCTAAATTTCCAATTATTTCAGTCGCTGTAGGTACACAAATCGACTAGGTAAGCATTCTTGTAGACCTGCTATATTTCGGTCGCAATCCCCTATAACTATCAAGGTTTGAATCTCATTTAAATAAAACATCACAAAAGAATTTTGGTATAAAATCTGATTTATTTGTGTCCATACTTCGGCCGTCGCATGTCATTACCCTCATATATATTTCTTCCTTTAACTGTAATTTGCAACTCTCTCCCAGTTATAACTACTTGTAATTTAACGTGTAACCAATTATCCTTCTCTTATTATTTATTATACATAGTTATTTCTCTGACGCTGAACACTCTACCGGTCATCTAAATACGTTATTCCGCATTAACATTTCCACTCAACCAATTATTCTTATTTATGAACCATAAAATTGACAAATGAGGACCCCTCTTTATTGGTAATAACATAATATTTTTAGTATTTAGCGAGAAAAAAAAATTATTTAAATTCTAATGTATCTAAATCATTTTTATACACATATTATAAGTGTATCACTATGAATTGATCAAAATACAAGTCACATAATTTACGCTGGACGCGAGGTCCATTATATTCATAAGCAAATAAATATATACGTCATGGATATTGCCTTAAATGTTCGTAAATGCAAAAGCTGATCAATTGATGATGTATGTTATTCAAAATGTTTAGAATTCAGCTGATGAGTTCCACGTATCGTTGTATAAATAGAAGTATGATATGGCTGCTATTCGTGGTTAAAACAACATTAAATAGGTATGATCGTTGGCTTTGAACGTCATGAAGTTTAAATTGAATACGGGGCTAACGCAAATATTAAAAGTTAATCGTACACGATTCCGTCCATGTTTTTAAACAGTATAGTTCAGTTAATAACCGATATTATTTCGGATACGAATACTTAATTGTAGGAGTACAACTTAAGCTTACAATTCATGTTTCACATATAACACTACGTATACTATGTATAATATGGATATTTGTGTACATAAGCTACATGTTAGATATGTAAATAATAAAATACTCAAACGCACATCTCCCGTCGATCGTTAATTTATAATCGCCGCAGCAGCAGTATTGTAAAAAAAAAAAAAAAGAAAATAATACAATGACCACAAAAGAATTGATTTTTTTCTTTTTTATTACTTAGGGATTCTTATTTTCAATCGAATACTATACACGATAGAATAATTTGAAAACATCAACCGAGTGTAGTACTAATATTGAATGTGTTGGAGGGAAAAAATATTTTTAACACAATAACGTTATTATAATGATTACCAAAACGAAGAAAACTTAAAAAAATGTCCATGGAGTTTAATTTAAATTACAATCTGTAGACGAATCGACAACAGAAATAGGGTGCATATACATATATTTATATAAATAATGTATCTTTTACAAGGTTTCACTCGGGGAGAAAACCACTATGTATTTTTATAGAATAAATAGCTATTGATGAGTAGTGCAACCACTCTATTTTTCCATGTACGGAAACACACGTTTATAACATTCAAAATTCATATCAAATTAGTGTACGAATAACGTTAAACAATAATTTATACATGTTTTACAATATACATATTATATACTTAAGAGCATAGACACCAAACGTCAATGACTCCGCGTCAATTTACCTTCGCATAACTTTTGATCCTAAGTCTTTGATAATTATGATAAATACATTTTTTCTCGGATAGACAACGATTGTAGTATTAGTGTACACAGTACATGTTATGTTTATACATTATACACGTGTGTAAAAGTATTCATTTATAGTACTACTCTCGAAGAAGCATAGGTAACATATACAGCATAATATGATTTATCGGAGAATTAAAAATAATGTGAAAATACGCAAATGCACTCGTACTTTTCTCGGACAAGATGTACATTCCCCTAGCTTAGCTTATACAATTTTCATAATTTTCTATACAGCTCTCGCAGGACTTTGATAGGTTTGTAAAGTGGTCAATTCTATATTATTTGTAGAGATTCTTCGAAAAAATTAATTTTATTCTTTATATTGTACCGATAAAAGCATTGCACTTGAGCAAAAGTTTCCTAGGCGTATTTTCATTTAGATGATACACTAAAAATACACGATTTAACATTTTCTAAGATTTCAACATACATTATACTATAGTATTATACATAATAGCGTATATAATAATATTATTTCAATATTCCAACAAATTTCCCACTCAGTATCTTTTTTAAGATGTGATTTCTCAGCGATAAGGATGTTTGAGCCAAAACTTATGTCTATAGAAATATAAACATTTTCATTTAATATTCATTCGGATCAAACGACGACCACGTATATCATTGAACTCTATCCGAAATCGTCTGTCGAAATGTCGAGTACTCGAATGTATATGACTCGCTTACCGTCGCTTCCGCTAATAATAAAATATCGAAAAGCGCTACAAGCCAAACGAAATATGAGCGTTTATCCGTATAATATGTTAGTTTTTAAGTTTTAAGTACATATTTTTAATGAAATCATAATCGGCGAAATCGTGGAAAAATATGCAATATCAACTACAGTTTATAGAATTACGTTATAACGGTATTGGAATTTGGTGGTAACCATAGTGTTGTTTCAAAAAAATAAATACCTAAATAATAAGATCAATGGGATGGAAACGTTTGTAATATTCTGAAATAACTGTACGGTGCCTACCCCAGATTTTTGTGGACGGAGGGTTATGAGTATGTTCGAATTGTAATAATATACGACAAATAAACGCGTGTATACG